>NW_025574352.1:0-71747 GCF_020424385.1 Procambarus clarkii
CCGTCCGGCCCAACAGCTTTTCTCACATCCAGTTCTAATAGGTGCTTCTTGACCTCATCTCTTGTAATTTCGAACCTATCCAAGGTCACCTGGTTTGCTACCACCTCTTCTAGCACCGCGACATCTCCCTGTTCTATTGTAAAGACCTCCTGGAACCTTTTGTTGAGTTCTTCACACACCTCTTTGTCATTCTCTGTGTACCTGTCCTCGCCCACCCTAAGTTTCATCACCTGTTCCTTCACTATTGTCTTCCTCCTGATGTGACTGTGCAGTAGCTTTGGTTCGGTCTTGGCTTTATTAGCTATATAATTTTCATACCTTTTCTCAGCTGTTCTTCTCGTACTAACATACTCGTTCCTGGTTCTCTGGTATCTCACTCTACTTTCTGGTGTTCTGTTATTACGGAAGTTCCTCCATGCCCTTTTGTTCAGCTCCTTTGCTTTCATACATTCCTTATTAAACCACGGATTCTTCCTTTGCTTCTGTTTTTTCCTGTCGGGCTGGGACAAACCTGCTTACAGCCTCCTGACATTTTTGGGTGACATAGTCCATCATGTCTTGTACGGACTTGGTTCCGAGTTTTGTGTCCCAATGTATATCCCATAGGAATTTATTCATTTCCTCATAGTTTCCCTTTCGGTACGCCAGCCCTCTTTTTCCCAGTTCTTTGTTGGGGCTGATAATTCCTAGCTCAACCAGGTACTCAAAGCTCAATACACTATGATCACTCATTCCCAAGGGGGCTTCCAACTTAACTTCCCTTATATCCGACTCATTAAGGGTAAATAACAGATCAAGCAAGGCTGGTTCATCCCCTCCTCTCATTCTTGTCGGTCCCTTGACGTGTTGACTTAGAAAGTTTCTTGTTGCCACATCCAGCAGCTTTGCTCTCCATGTGTCTGGGCCTCCATGTGGGTCTCTGTTCCCCCAATCTATCTTCCCATGGTTGAAGTCTTCCATGATTAGAAGTCTGGATCCGTTCCTGCTAGCCACAGAAGCTGCTCTCTCTATTATATAGATGGTGGCCAAGTTGTTTCTATCATATTCCTGTCTGGGTCTTCTGTCATTCGGTGGGGGGTTATATATGACTACTATTATAATTTTCTGTCCTCCAGTCGCTATGGTGCCTGAAATGTAGTCACTGAAACCTTCACAGTTCTGAATTACCATCTCTTCGAAACTCCAACCTTCTCTTAGTAGCAGAGCTACACCACCTCCTCCTCTCCCTTCTCTCTCTTTCCTCACTACATAGTAGCCCTGTGGAAACACTGCATTTGTTATGATTTTCGTTAACTTTGTTTCTGCTATTATGTCTGGGTTTTCTTCTAGTGCCCATTCTCCAAGTTCACTTGTTTTATTTGAAAACCCATCTATGTTAGTGTACATCGCCTTGAAGCTCACTTTCTTCTGTTCATTTTCATGTCCCTTTCTTGGCAAGCATTCTGCTGGTGTGGGAAGCTGTTCCGTGGGTGAGAGGATCTGTGAGGTGGTTTGCAGGGTCTCAGAGGATTTTGGGGTGGGGGGTGGGGGTTTAAGGGAAGGGGGGACACATAGGGTGTGGGTTAAGGAGGTACGGGGGACATGGAGGATACGGGGTTAGGGGGGAGGAGGGATAGGGAGGGTATGGGATGAAGGGGGAGGGGGGACAGGGGGAAAAAGGTGGGAGGGGGGACATGATGGGAATGGGGAAGGGGTGTCAGGGTTAGAATGGGGTGGGGGGGTTGGCAGGTAGGGTGAGGGGAAGGGAGGGTTTCTATGCAGAGGGGGGTGGTGGTGTTGCCACCCCCTCTGGTGTTGCTGGGATGCTGGTTTTGGGTTCTCCTCTTGTCTCTGGGACTGTTGTGTTAAGGGCTGTGATTTCCTGGTTTGCTCCTCTCTCCCTGCGCTTCCTCCTTGCCTCTGTTGCCCTGGCTCTCTCCTCCTCCGTCCTGTCCCTCTGCAGGAATACTTTTTTGTATCCCTCCATATGCTGCAGACGACTCTTCCTTTCGAGAATGTCCTCCTTCATGGTTTCGTTTGTAAACACCACCTTTACAAGTCGGTTTCTGTCCTTGTTGTACCAGCCCAACCTGAAAACCTTCTCAATTTTATGTACAGCCCCTTCCATCTGTAAACCCTTCAGTAGCCCATGTACTGCCTCTCTATCCTTACCATTCCATTCTTGCCTGTTGGATCCTTCCTGTTTTTTTATGCCTACAACTACCACTGATCTTTTTCTCTCCAGCACTTGAGTGGTGCACCTTGCTGCTTCCTGTGACGTAGCTGCTTGCATGGCTACCTCCCTCAATGTGGCCATTGCTTCTGAGCTCTTTTTCAGTATGTCCGCAAATGTTTCAGGTACAGAGGCATTTCCTTTCAATGTAACATTCCCACCTTCCCTTTGGATGATAATCTGATGCTCGGTCTCTTTATTTTTTTCTGTGAGGTATTTGATCTCCTCCCTTGCTGATGCTAGCTCGCTTTGCAGATTGTTAATTGTAATCCTCATTTCATTCATCTCCCTCCTGAATTCCTCCAGAACTTGGGTTAGCAATTCCTTTGTTTGATCTCCCTGTCTGCTTCCCGTGTCCCTGTTGCGGCCTCCTGCCATTTTGTCTCTTGTCAAGAGAGAGAGAGAGAGAGCAAGAGAGCAAGAGAGAAAGCAAAAGAGAGCAAGAGAGAGCAAACACGAGAGAGAGAGAACAAGAGAGAGAGAGCAAGAGAGAGAGAGAGAGAGAGAACGAGTGTGTGCGTGGGATGGGGTTACTAGGAGGTGAGGTGTTCAGCTTACAGCAGGTAAAAGAGGGGGCTGGATTATGAGAGGTTTTATCTCCTTTCCACGAAAGGTTTTAATCCCTTCTAGTCTGTGTGTGCGTGTGTGTGTGCGTGCGTGCATACGTACGTGGGTTTGAGTGCGTGCGTTCGTGCGTGCGTGTGTGCGTGCGTGTGTGTGCGTGCGTGCGTGTGCGTGTGTCACTAGTTTCCGGAAGCGGTAACTTCTACCCAGAATGAGCCACACAGAGATTTTAAATATATATACTATCCTGAACAAGAATTTTATAATATTTTACCTCACACTGTACACCTGGTTACTTGACCAGAGAGCGGGTACTTACCAGTATGATTCCCGCTCACACAACTAGATGAGTAATGATGATGTAAGGTTGACGATGGTGCTCCGTCGTCGCATGTCCACTTGGTGATTCTCTAAGTGCTAGTAGATTGACGATGTCGATTCTTTTCTATACAAATCTCTGGAGTCACAGTCACCACCCAACAAACACAGTCAGCAGTTCTACGGCGGGCCGTCCCACCTGGCCGTCAGGTCAGGTCAGGTCAGGTCACTACTCGGTCCTCCACACTGTATGCACCGGTGATTCCACTAGCTACACTTTGGTTTTTTTTGCACTATCGCTAGCGATATGACTATGCTATGTAGCACCCTGCTAGCTACACACCATGTAGCTAGCAGGGTGTGTATGTGTGTATGTGTGTGTGTGTGTGTGTGTGTGTGTGTGTGTGTGTGTGTGTGTGTGTGTGTGTGTGTGTGTGTGTGTGTGTGTGTGTATGTGTGTGTGTGCACTCACCTAATTGCGCTTGCGGGGGTTGAGCTTTGGCTCTTTGGTCCCGCCTTGTGTGTGTGTGTGTGTGTGTGCAAACGTGTGTGCGTGCGTGTGCGTGTGTGTGTACTCACCTCACCTAATTGTGCTTGCGGGGGTTGCCCTTTGGCTCTTTAGTCCCGCCTCTCAACTGTCAATCAACTGGTGTACAGATTCCTGAGCCTACTGGGCTCTATCATATCTACATTTGAAACTGTGTATGGAGTCAGCCTCCACCACATCACTTCCTAGTGCATTCCATTTACTAACTACTCTGACACTGAAAAAGTTCTTTCTAATGTCTCTGTGGCTCATTTGGGTATTCAGCTTCCACCTGTGTCCCCTTGTTCGCATCCCTCCCGTGTTGAATAGTTCATCTTTGTTTACCTGGTCGATTCCCCTGAGGATTTTGTAGGTAGTGATCATGTCCCCCCCTTACTCTTCTGTCTTCCAGTGTCGTAAGGTGCATTTCCCGCAGCCTTTCCTCGTAACTCGTGCCTCTTAGTTCTGGGACTAGTCTAGTAGCATACCTTTGGACTTTTTTCAGCTTTGTCTTGTGCTTGACAAGGTACGGGCTCCATGCTGGGGCTGCATACTCCAGGATTGTTCAAACATATGTGGTGTACAAGATTCTGAATGATTCCTTACTCAGGTTCCTGAACGCCGTTCTGATGTTAGCCAGCCTCGCATATGCGGCAGACGTTATTTTCTTTATGTGGACTTCAGGAGACAGGTTTGGTGTGATATCAACTCCTAGATCTTTCTCTCTGTCTGTTTCATTAAGTACTTCATCTCCTATTCTGTATCCTGTGTCTGGCCTCCTGTTTCCACTGCCTAGTTTCATTACTTTGCATTTACTCGGGTTGAACTTCAACAGCCATTTGTTGAACCATTCACTCAGACTATCTAGGTCATCTTGTAGCCTCCTACTATCATCCTCTGTTTCAATCCTTCTCATAATTTTTGCATCGTCGGCAAACATTGAGAGGAACGAATCCATACCCTCTGGGAGATCATTTACATATACCAGAAACAGTATAGGTCCAAGGACTGACCCCTGCGGGACTCCACTTGTAACGTCTCGCCAATCTGAGACCTCACCCCTCACACAGACTCGTTGTCTCCTGTTGCTTAGGTACTCCTCTATCCACCGGAGTATCTTCCCTTTCACTCCAGCCTGCATCTCCAACTTTCGCACTAGCCTCTTGTGTGGCACTATATCAAAGGCTTTCTGACAATCCAAAAATATGCAGTCTGCCCACCTTTCTCTTTCTTGCCTTATTTTTTGTTGGCTGGTCGTAGAATTCAAGTAACCCTGA
Organism: Procambarus clarkii; assembly: GCF_020424385.1. Classification (NCBI taxonomy): domain Eukaryota; kingdom Metazoa; phylum Arthropoda; class Malacostraca; order Decapoda; family Cambaridae; genus Procambarus; species Procambarus clarkii. Next base: position 4,898 of record NW_025574352.1, read on the forward strand.
GAGGCAGGACCTGCCATCCCTGAACCCATGTTGATGCTGTGTTACAAAGTTCCTTCGCTCCAGATGTTCCACTAGTTTTTTTCGCACAATCTTCTCTATCAGCTTGCATGATATGCAGGTTAGGGAAACTGGCCTGTAGTTCAGTGCTTCCTGTCTATTCCCTTTCTTGTATATCGGGACTACGTTAGCTGCTTTCCAAATATCTGGCAGTTCCCCTGTTGCCAGTGATTTGTTATACACTATGGAGAGTGGTAGGCACAGTTCTCTTGCTCCTTCCTTTAGAACCCAAGGGGAGAGTCCATCTGGGCCTATAGCCTTTGTCACATCCAACTCTAGTAAACACTTCCTTACTTCCCCGCTGGTAATCTCAAAGTCTTCCAGTGGTTCCTGGTTAGCTATTCCCTCACTTATCTCTGGAATTTCTCCTTGCTCTAAGGTGAAGACCTCCTGGAATTTCTTATTCAGTTCCTCACACACTTCCTTGTCATTTGTAGTGAATCCTTCTGCCCCTATCCTTAATTTCATAACCTGCTCCATTACTGTTTTTTTCTCCTGATGTGGCTATGCAACAATTTAGGCTGAGTCTTTTCCTTGCTTGCGATGTCATTTTCGTATTGTCTTTCTGCCTCTCTTCTCATCCTGACATATTCATTCCTGGCATTCTGGTATCTTTCTCTGCTCTCCAGTGTCCTGTTATTTCTATAGTTTCTCCATGCCCCTTTACTTTGCTGCTTAGCTAGCCTACATCTCTGATTAAACCATGGGTTTCTCATCTTCATTTCTCTGTTTTCCTTTTGGATTGGGACAAACTTGTTTGCTGCGTACTTACACTTCTGCATGATGTAATCCATCATATCTTGAGCCGTCTTTCCCCTGAGCTCTGTTTCCCATGCTATATCTGTTAGGAATTTTCTTATCCCCTCATAGTTTCCCTTTCGGTATGCTAACCTTTTGGTTTCGGTATCCCTCCTGGAGTTCAATAACCCTTCTTCAATCAAGTACTCAAACACCAGTACAATGTGGTCGCTCATTCCTACTGGGTCCTCAAAATTGATTTCTCTTATGTCGGAGTCGTTCAGAGTGAAGACTAGGTCGAGTCTCGCTGGTTCGTCATTGCCTCTCATCCTTGTGGGTTCTCTGACATGCTGGGTTAAAAAGTTTCTTGTCACCACCTCCTATAGTTTGGCTCTCCACGTATCCTCGCCTCCATGCGGTTCCTTGTTCTCCCAGTCAATCCTTCCGTGATTGAAGTCGCTCATGATGAGCAGTTGGGATCTATTTCTACTGGCAGCAGAGGCTGCCCTCTCAATTATAGTGTTAACTGCCATGTTGTTGTTTTCATACTCTTGACTGGGCCTTCTGTCATTTGGTGGAGGGTTGTATATTACTGCTACTACTATTCTTGGTCCTCCCATTGTCATGGTGCCTGCTATGTAGTCTCTGAACTCCTCATAGCCCGGGATGGCCATCTCCTTAAAACTCCATTCCTTTCTCATGAGTAGGGCCACTCCGCCTCCTCCCCTACGTTCCCTCTCTTTCCTTATTACTGTTGTGACGATAATCTCTTTCTAGAGAGATTGAGCCTGCTCTTCCCTACTAAAAGTTACGTCAATTATACAAGTATAAGATGTTACATTCAAGATACGTCACCGGTACCACAAAACGTTTTGACCAGGAGGCAAAACGTACCCAAGATCCCCCCACTCCACACGCTGGCTCGTCATCAAACCAGCTAACTACCCTTTGCCAGCTTGCCTGCTCCTGATTGGTCACTCGCCGACCACGCACCTGCACACCGCACCTCAGCTCCCTCTACCTGAGTCGACGTCTGAGCCTGACCAGCTATCAACTTCAGAATATTCTTTGTGGTCTTAGAGTTGACATCTCTCTCTGGCATACTAGCTCATTGGCTCGTATATGAAGGGAGGTTTCAGCCATAGCCGATATTCTCAGCACCATTTCACTTTTGTACTATTGTGTCTCACATTGTCTTTGCATTTATCTTTGTTATTTCATTGAACTTTTTATTCCCCCAAGATTTGTCTTTATTTTCATTTATGTTTAAAGTAAATATATTAAAGTTTCATTGTTCATAATTTGTGTTTTACGTGTTCCTCCCTTTCACTTACCACAGACAACAGGCAAGCAGTCTATATTTTTGTTTTAAGTGTGACCAGGCTTTGACACCTGCCATTGGAGGACTGCCGAACATCAATACTCCAACACTTTCCCGTCACATTTAATGGGGGCCTGTCCTAGGAGCTTCACTCAGGTACTAGTACCAGAACGTCAATTTGTGGTAAGCGTACTTCACTTTGCTAAAGTAGCTTTTCAATATTATCATTAATTTTCATATTTATATGGTGCTGTGTGTATTGTGCATTCCGAGGTAGCATATGGTGAGTGTGAGATAACTTTGGATTACGTGGTGACTGTAGGCCGCAGTCATTCTCTTAATTGGTCATCTCTCCCTCCGTGTTATTACTCGTGTTTACCACCTGTTGTCCCTAGGATATTTCTCATATTTTCGGCAGATCATCATTGTGGTACCCTGGTACTTTGGTTTGTCTCCGGGGTCAAAGCACCTTATCTTCTGCAATCCGACCGAAGGAGGATAAGAGGGCCATATTTCCTCAAGCACGGACTTCATTGCTGAGTTGGGACCTCAGCAGAGTCAAGCCCCAAATGTACCACATTATGGTCCTTATCGAACCGGATAAACATAAATTATAACTATAAATACTAATTAGTAATAACTAATCGCTGTGTGAAGTAGTCCAGACTAACCATTTTAATTAATTGTGTCTACCAATAGTGTAACCCATAGGTTAGCCTAAGTCACAACAATTCATTGCTACTTATACCTTATGTATAAGGTAGCACTCGTGGGACACCAGTCAGTTACCCACAACACTTAGACCTATACCTCATACTGAAGTAAGAATCTTTAGGTCACCAGGAGCAACAGCTCATAACTTGTATATTAATTCCTCACTAACACCAATTATGTGTTAACCATTTGGGCTATACAAATATTTCAATATACGGCTGTCAGCAGACTGTCCATTATAGCCTGTATTCACTCCATAATTACTGATTCACTCAAGTCAGTGAATCATTAACATTTTAGGATCCAGTATACTAATATAAATTGCTGATCCCATACTAATTATTATTACTAACCCTGATTACATTTTATTCCACAATTAGGAGTACATTCAGGAGTTAGATATTATTTACGGCAGTAGAATACTTGCCAAACACAATTAATTCTCTTGTGTTCATTTAATTTCTTATACACATAATTCTACCAGTGTATATATTATAAACAATAAAATAAAAAACAAAACAAAAATACAGCACAATTATTTGCCCATTACTGCACCACAATAAAATCTTTGCCAACCTTTATTAGGTAGCAATTTAGGCTGTGATTGTGCTGAATTTGGCACAAACACAGACTAAATAAATTTGTAGTTTCTTCAGTAGAAATTCTCACGACTAGGCTTGAGCTAGTTAGTGGCATATGTATTATACCTTTTGTGCTGACCCTATCAAGGGTGGGATTAACCATTTATTGTGTAATTATATTTTATTGCATATTTCTATGTACATCTTTGAGTGTTACTGTAAGTTCACTACCCATCCAAGGCTGATTTTGAAGAGCTAAGCTAAGGAATACCTGTAGTGAGACCAAGGTACCACTCAAATCTTAGTTGCTTATTATTAGGTAGATAGCTAACCTCTAAATGAGGTAAATTACAACCAGCCTCAAGAAAATACCAGGCTGTCAATAATTATACCTGCTCTACATCAAGGAGCAGACACCATAGCTGTACAAGTAGCTATATAAGCCCTATAAGGCTCCAATTTACCACAGAATGACTCCTCTAGAAAGGAATGCAAGATTCTTGAGAATTCTTCAAGTTCGCCTATCGGGACTGCTTATCAGATGTGACAACTGTATAGAAACTAACCCAGTTGACGTCTACAGACTAGTAAGTTCCACAAGGAACGCTAACCAAAATTATGACTTTATAAAGACTGTAATCGAGTCTCATAGGAATTTACTCCAGGTCGGTCATACTGACTCAGACAAATTACGTCTGACAGAATCTGATCTTGACGACTATGAACGTATCATTCAAGACAAGTTAGACCGATATAAAAAGGTGCTTGCGAGACAAGATATTCCCGAGTGGATAGAACAGACCTTTCATAGACCTACACCCGAGCAAGCACCCTGCTCAGATGAAATACTTAGCTACCTCAAGGTGAGGAGAATCCTCTAATCAATACTGATCTCTACACAGGATCAACAACTGAAGTTCAACCTTCATTTTCTAACATCTCATCTAATACAACTTCACGTAATGATTTGTTTACAGAGTCTGATCAATTTTCAGACAGCTCTTCTCAATGTTCCCTGGATTCTATAAGTTTAATACATGAGGCTACTGAATTAGCTAGCTCCTCACAGGAACCCAGAGAAACAAGTGAAGCTACAGATGAAACTCTTAGTGAAGCTGCAATAATCAGTGAATCTGAACCAGAAAATGATAAAGCTAATGCTACAACAGCAACCGAAGCTGTAATCAAAGCTGAGGCTAAGCAAGAAGCCTTAAGCAACACAAGTAATGGTCACAATTGCTCACAACAGCCTTCTAAAGTAAGTGCTAACAATGAGAAGACTATTATAAACCTTGTACAACAATTATTAGATTTATCTTCACCAGAACAATCAGTTGACTCTTTACAAGCCTTTAGTTTTCAGCTCGAGTCACTGTTAAATAACTTCAGTAAAGAGGTGGATCACCCAACTGCTGAGTGGATGACAAAATTTTCATCCAAAGAAAATTGTCTGGTGACACACTTAATAAATTATATGTATACCAGAATGGTAATGTCCTGTCAATGCAGGATATATTTTACAGGTTTGCGCAATATAAGCAATCATACAGCAAACCAGGCACTTAATGCTTCATCTGAATGCACCAAAACTGTACCCACATCAGTTTCCTTACCTTGAAACTCCTAAAGTGACACTGTCACTAGGTAATAAGGGTACTAATAATCAATGTAATGACAATAAGTCAAACACTGATTCATCAGTAAGGCCTAAGAGCCCCACAGGTGCTCCTAAGAGACCTAATAGTCCAAAGAGCACTCCCAAGAGCCCAGTAATGGCTCCCCAGAGTACACCAAGTGCTCACAAGAGAATAAACAACAAGCAAATGCAAGCAACAAAACCATCACAACCTGCAGTTACTGTTTTACCTAAACCGGTAACCCCTAAACGAACTGTAGGATGGGGAATGTGCTTGTTTTGCAATCAAAAACATTCTCTGTACAAATGTACTAAGTACCCTAATAGAGACACCAGAGTCAGACGACTCAAACAGTTACACACATGTACTAGGTGTCTCAAATCAAATAATGTTAATAGCTGTGACCCCCACTGAACACCTGCAATAGGTGTAGAAGGGGCAAGCATCATGCTGCACTGTGCAAATTAGTTAGGACAAATTATGTCAATCCTAGAATAGGAGGTAGAGAATCTACATCAGTACAGTGCTGCAAGGTGCGAGATGTGTACAGCCTAACTTCACAAGCATCTCAAGTGGATGCTGCTTTGCCTACTGCTCAACTTCAAGTAAAGAACAGAGGAGCCAAGATCACCACGCGTGGACTATTTGATCAAGGTTCCCAGAGAACTTTCATTACTCAGAAAGCAGCAGTGGCACTCAATTTACTACCAATCAGACAGGTAAAGTTAAACTTGTCAGGGTTCATGATAAATCGAGGAACCCATGAATACTCAGTAGTTCAACCGCTTGTACGACTAGGTAGTCATGCCAAGGCTGTCCAAGCCATTGTTGTAGATCGAATGCCTTTTGACTTAAATATTAAGGTCTGGGGTATACAGCCCACTTCCTGCAGGAACGTGAAATTAATTTGGCTGACCAGTTAACGTCTGACCGCCTTAATAATGTAGATGTACTAGTAGGAGCCGACTACTATTACCATTTCATAACTGGACATGTTAAACGATTGGGAATGAATATGCTCCAATCTGCAGGTGGCTACTTACTTACTGGTAAAGTTCTGAATGTGAACAAGCCTAAACCTGCCAACAATAATAAATTAGTCAGCAGTAAATCAATTCTCCAGCAGCAAGCTAAAATGAGAAAACACAGCTGAGTAATAAACTCAGATTGAATGTAGTGCAATTAGTACTCGCCAAGATGGTTCATTGTTCTCAGTGGAAAACCAGTGGTCCGTACTCAAACAAGTACAAATCACAGCGACCAAGCCATTGAATCCACTGCAGAGCTAGAATTATTCTCGACAAGTAGTAATTGACCACACTCAGTCTTCCTAGGTAAATTATAATGTTAGGCTAGAGAATCTAGTACTCTCTAGGTAATTAATAATGTTAGGCTAGAGAATCTAGCATTCAATGCCACTGGCATTTCCTGAATTTAGTAATACTATGAAGTCATCAAGCAACTTCTGTAATTATAAATTCACTAGGACCACAGGTCCACATTACTTGCGCTTGAGGTTTGCCAAGAAACCCTTCTTAATACAATATTTTCTGCACTAAGAGTTAGTGATAAATACTTGCATCAATTTTGTTTGAGTTGTTTTTCTTTCGTTTCTGCTTAATTAGTGTAGAAACGCAGCACGAACAAACTTGCAAACTTACCAATACGTAAGTGAATCTACAGAGAACTAATAAACCCGTGAAACGTTTAGGTTGGAAAATGTTACAAACGATCTTGAATAGGATTAATCGTAGCAGTAATTTAATTTCCAGCAATCTTAGGTTTCCCTTTGTTTAATGCATTATCGTTAAACATCAGCATTGTTAATTAACATGCTTCATGAGTTCAATATAACGCACCTTGGTAACATGCTTACCGAGCTCAATATAGCTCCCCATGTTAACGAGCTCACTGTAGCTCACCCTGTCAACACTGTTGACGAGTTCAATATAACTCACCTTGTTAACATGCTTACCGAGCTCGATATAGCTCCCCATGTTAACGAGCTCACTGTAGCTCACCCTTGTAACATGCTTACCGAGCTCAATATAGCTCCCCATGTTAACGAGCTCACCCTGTTAACTCTGTTAACGAGCTCACCCTGTCAACACTGTTGACGAGTTCAATATAACTCACCCTGTTAACATGCTTACCGAGCTCAATATAGCTCCCCATGTTAACGAGCTCACTGTAGCTCACCCTGTTAACTCTGTTAACGAGTTCAATATAGCTCACCATGTTCACGAGTTCAATATAGCTCGTCCTGTTAACTGTTAACGAGCTCAATATAGCTCACTCTGTTAACTGTTAATGAGCTCAATATAGCTCAACCTGTTAATGAGCTCAATACAGCTCCCAATGTTAATTCGAGTACATTTTGCTCACAATTAGCTTAGTCCCTTACTTAGGTAGATTAGAAATTTAAACCATTTATTTAGGTAGGTTTAGGGACTTTAGTTAGTGTCAACTGAGTACTAGCCTAATCAGTACTCACCATTAACTGCAGTTGACTATACTTACAGAGACTGATTTTATAAACTCAATTTCATGTAAAGGTTGATTTCGTATTAACAAGTTTACCGTGTCAAGCCTATGAGCTGCACTTCAATTAGCTCATAAGTCAGAATGACTAGGCTACCAATCTCACTGTCGACTCAGAATCTTCCTTGATTTTAGTGAATAAACCCTTTCAGTTCTCTAATTTTCCACTATCTTAGCTAGTTAGCAAATTAGTTATACCATCAGTCAGAATGACTACTGCACGGCAGTGCACATTAAATTCAATTTTCTCATTGGATTTTGGGGTGATCATGATGCTGCGTGATGTTATTGTCTAGTAACCTCAATAGTTACAAGTCACAGCGACCTTACTGCAGTGTCATAGTCTCCTTGATCTTGAATGACCCAATAATACTTTACTGTATAATAATGTAGAATACAACTTATACAATAATGTTATCAGTTCTTAGGAACTTTTTCTGAGTTTGCCTACGATTCAGCGACTACGTAATACACCATTACATGTCACTGCGACCCTAGTTGTTGAGTTTATTGTGAGCTTTAGAGAGTTCCTGATTACCGATAACTTAATCATTTAATGTTTCGATATTTAATACATGTTCCCACTAGAGCAGCTGCTCAACAATGCAAACGGAAACTACAAGCCTATTATAGCTCTGACCAAGAGCAAATACTTTCCCATCCAATTTAAGTAATCATGATGATACTGTGGTGTGAGGTTAAGTAACAAAGCAGTTACAAGTCACAATGACCCATAACATTCTCCTCACAGTAGATTCTTCCGTTATTTAAATTGTATGATTTAATTCTTAATTGTTGTATAGGCTATAAATAACATTATTTGTCTAGAGTATCTGAGAGTTTGCAGACTTTGAGACCTAGTAACATTAAACATTACATGTCATAGCGACACCAGTCACAGAGTTTATTGTAGGCTTTCTTAGTATTTAGTTTTAGGCAATTTATAATAACATGTTCCATTTAACGTGAAATCTGCAAGACTTAAGTTTCTTGTATGTCCTTGACAAATACGGGACATTCGTTATGTGTGTACTAACATACTAATATTAATATTACTCTTACTCGGGATGGGTATGTCAGTACTCAACATTACACTGCGACCCGATAAAATCTCCCACCGGAGTTATGTTGGAAATTTCCAACACTAATACAAAATAGTTTTGTATTATTATTAATTATTACTAAAATCTACTAATTACTGTGTAGTAACTAAAATTAACCAACAGTAGGGTTCACATGAACTAATTATTGTATCTGTACAATAATGCTAGAATTCTTACGCAACCAGACACCAGTATTGCGTCAGATGCTACCAAAATAAACACATTTATATCCAGTGTGTTACAGAATTGAGTTTGATTCTCTAAAACAACAGTATTCTGTGTGATAATTATTTACCGATAACATGACTCCCAAATAATGCCAAATCGAGAGTTTCTAGTTTAAACTGTTATCTGGTAATAAATTTAACGTCACGCGTGAATGCCATGGAGAGAATTAAATTCATCTCCATTTCTCGTTTACCATCGTAAAACGAAAAAGTAATTATATTTAACTCCCTAGAATTATAACCCAGTCTTTATCAAAGCATTTTAGCCACAACTGCGAGAAATAATATTATTCGTGGTGAATAATTTGTATGGCGGAATGCGGGACGCGGGGCAGGGAGAGACGCCATTAAGGAGAGAAGGTGTGTAGGCATCGGTGTGAGAGGAAGGCGCCAGAGTGCGGCGTGAAGACTTGTTGTGGAATTGAGCAACTCGTTTTGGTGTCAGTGTCCAGATTCGTTTGTGGTGAATCATCAGCAAGATTTAACCTGACATTCAGCCAGAACTTGTCATTTGTTCTGCGTAATCCATCGTGACTGGCCAGAGAAGCGCGTCGAATCCAGGCCAAGCTAGCCACCACGTGTTCGCGCATTGTGACGCTAGAGCCTGGGACGCGAGTTTCGGCAAGCTTCAACTTATACAGTGCCTATTAGCTAAGTACACATATAACTCCCTTTTGATGCATCATTAGAGATTGTATAGAGCAGGTGTCGGGGTCCACCTCCAATGAGAGGGAAAGGGGCAGTAACAGTATACTCAAGGTCACTCACCGTAGCCCTGTGGGTCTTCACTCTATCTCGCAGCGCCACTGTACGCCAGGAGTGTATCCCAGTCAATCCCAACCGGGGTAAAGTGGTTGACTCTTACAGCAGGCGTGGGAGAAATATAATGGGGGGGGGGGGGGAACACCGTCACACAGGGGTAGCTTGTCGTCACACCGAGCGACATAAATAAAACACATGTTAGTATTTTATATTACTCTCCATTCCCAATTTCTTGAATATAGATATTTAGTAGCCTAATATGTTGCTACGTAATATATCTTAATTTACAGCTTGCGTGTGAGGAATTCTCCGAGCTGTTACTTTACCCGTGTTATTCATCTCCCAGTGTTTCACGAAGAATTCCGGACATTCCGAGGATGATTCGTGACTGATGTCTTTGAAAACGTCTTCAAGCTAAGACTTTTTCGTATTTCTTTATTGTTCAAATTATCTGTAATTGATTGTCATTATAGAATACTGTGCACTGGAAGTAACACGTTTTTATTATAACTATTATAATAATAATCATGATCTATATTCTTATTTGTGACAAATTTACTATTGATTCAACCCGTCCTCGACTCAAGTCCATTACATCCAGCGGCCGCCCCCACAGACGCATTCATAAATTTTAACATGCTGTTCATTCAAAACAAGAATTTTCTCAAATATAAATTAATATTATAATATATTAGCATATTGTTCATATATAGGCATAGGTTAGGTTAGGTGTTTAGGTTCGGTTGGCGATTATTTGCATTTGTAGTACGTGGGGTGAAGCATTTATAGCGAAGTGGTTCGAACAAAACTCGTCAGTGAAGCACTTGTTCCGGAAGTGTTCGAACGAAATCAGTTGTGAGTCGTGTGTAAACCGCTTTTCATTCATAAACAGGGGGTTTGGCGGGTGGATGGAATCACTTTTGGATCTTTGTTTGGAGGACGGGCTGTCCCACACTCCCTCAACGCCCCAGTGCCACACTCTCACCGCCCCAGTGCCACACTCCATCACCACCCCAGTGCCACACTCCTTCACCGTCCCAGTGCCACACACCCTCACTGCCCCAGTGCCACACTCCCTCACTGCCCCAGTGCCATACTCCTTCACCGCCCCAGTGCCACACTCCCTCACCGTCCAGTGCCACACACCCTCACTGCCCCGGTGCCACACTCCCTCATTGCCCCAGTGCCATACTCCTTCACCACCCCAGTGCCACACTCCTTCAACGCCCCAGTGCCACACTCCCTCAACGTCCCAGTGCCATACTCCCTCTCCCCCCGAGTGCCACACTCCCTTACCGCCCCAGTGCCACACTCCATCACCGCACCAGTGCCACACTCCTTCACTGCCCCAGTGCCTCACTCCCTCACCGCCCCAGTGCCACACTCCTTCACTGTCCCAGTGCCTCACTCCTTCACCGCTCCAGTGCCACACTCCCTCACCGCCCCAGTGCCTCACTAACTCACCGCCCCAGTGCCACACTCCTTCACTAACTGACAGGACCAATCTTCGCACCTCCAACCACCTTGACGTGTCGTGTCAGACTGATGGCGCTGCCGTGGCGCTCTGACCGGACCCCCTTTCCTTCGTGACGTCATATTCGCCATGGGAGACTTTCATTGGATCCTTGTGCCACATTGCTGTCGGTGACCAAACTGGTGCCACTGACGTCACACAGTTTTGGTGGCAAAACAGAAGAGCCAGCGCCATATTGGCTTCCTAAAGGGCCTAAACCACAGGCCAAAATACTCTTCTTTTACAAATTTCTCGCCACTCCGAGAACACTACCTTCTCCCACATATATCAAACTGATGCCTGCGACGTAGAGAACGCTCGGGTAAAGTGGACATGACTCTTACAGCAGGCGTGGGAGAAATATAATGGGGGGGGGGAACACCGTCACACAGGGTAGCTTGTCGTCACGCCGAGCGACATAAATAAAACACATGTTAGTATTTTCTATTACTCTCCATTCCAAATTTCTTGAATATAGATGTTTAGTAGCCTAATATGTTGCTACGTAATATATCTTAATTTACAGCTTGCGTGTGAGGAATTCCCCGAGCTGTTACTTTACCCGTGTTATTCATCTCCCAGTGTTTCACGAAGAATTCCGGACATTCCGAGGATGATTCGTGACTGATGTCTTTGAAAACGTCTTCAAGCTAAGACTTTTTCGTATTTCTTTATTGTTCAAATTATCTGTTATTGATTGTCATTATAGAATACTGTGCACTGGAATTAACACGTTTTTATTATAATTATTAATTTCTGATATTCATGATCTATATTCTTATTGGTGACAAATTTACTATTGATTCTCTAATTGGTCATAAGATTAGGTTATTACACAATGAACTGGTGTACGAACCACACTAGTTCCTAGACATATATGAAGTTCTAGCAATAACCCCCCAATGTAGGTGTTTGAGGCTTTGATTCAATTAAATTATTTATACAGCCCATTAATTATTCAAGTGATTATATTTTCTAGTATTTATCCATAGTTCCTCTTGGAATTTCTAATGATCACATTTTATTAGTTTCCCTCTTTACTATAAAAGCGGGTGGTCCTTCGTAATTGATTTCATTACTTTAATAATTAAATACATAGAGTCAAGCCCCAAATGTACCACATTATGGTCCTTATCGAACCGGATAAACATAAATTATAACTATAAATACTAATTAGTAATAACTAATCGCTGTGTGAAGTAGTCCAGACTAACCATTTTAATTAATTGTGTCTACCAATAGTGTAACCCATAGGTTAGCCTAAGTCACAACAATTCATTGCTACTTATACCTTATGTATAAGGTAGCACTCGTGGGACACAGTCAGTTACCCACAACACTTAGACCTATACCTCATACTGAAGTAAGAATCTTTAGGTCACCAGGAGCAACAGCTCATAACTTGTATATTAATTCCTCACTAACACCAATTATGTGTTAACCATTTGGGCTATACAAATATTTCAATATACGGCTGTCAGCAGACTGTCCATTATAGCCTGTATTCACTCCATAATTACTGATTCACTCAAGTCAGTGAATCATTAACATTTTAGGATCCAGTATACTAATATAAATTGCTGATCCCATACTAATTAATTATTACTAACCCTGATTACATTTTATTCCACAATTAGGAGTACATTCAGGAGTTAGATATTATTTACGGCAGTAGAATACTTGCCAAACACAATTAATTCTCTTGTGTTCATTTAATTTCTTATACACATAATTCTACCAGTGTATATATTATAAACAATAAAATAAAAAACAAAACAAAAATACAGCACAATTATTTGCCCATTACTGCACCACAATAAAATCTTTGCCAACCTTTATTAGGTAGCAATTTAGGCTGTGATTGTGCTGAATTTGGCACAAACACAGACTAAATAAATTTGTAGTTTCTTCAGTAGAAATTCTCACGACTAGGCTTGAGCTAGTTAGTGGCATATGTATTATACCTTTTGTGCTGACCCTATCAAGGGTGGGATTAACCATTTATTGTGTAATTATATTTTATTGCATATTTCTATGTACATCTTTGAGTGTTACTGTAAGTTCACTACCCATCCAAGGCTGATTTTGAAGAGCTAAGCTAAGGAATACCTGTAGTGAGACCAAGGTACCACTCAAATCTTAGTTGCTTATTATTAGGTAGATAGCTAACCTCTAAATGAGGTAAATTACAACCAGCCTCAAGAAAATACCAGGCTGTCAATAATTATACCTGCTCTACATCAAGGAGCAGACACCATAGCTGTACAAGTAGCTATATAAGCCCTATAAGGCTCCAATTTACCACAAGAATGACTCCTCTAGAAAGGAATGCAAGATTCTTGAGAATTCTTCAAGTTCGCCTATCGGGACTGCTTATCAGATGTGACAACTGTATAGAAACTAACCCAGTTGACGTCTACAGACTAGTAAGTTCCACAAGGAACGCTAACCAAAATTATGACTTTATAAAGACTGTAATCGAGTCTCATAGGAATTTACTCCAGGTCGGTCATACTGACTCAGACAAATTACGTCTGACAGAATCTGATCTTGACGACTATGAACGTATCATTCAAGACAAGTTAGACCGATATAAAAAGGTGCTTGCGAGACAAGATATTCCCGAGTGGATAGAACAGACCTTTCATAGACCTACACCCGAGCAAGCACCCTGCTCAGATGAAATACTTAGCTACCTCAAGGTGAGGAGAATCCTCTAATCAATACTGATCTCTACACAGGATCAACAACTGAAGTTCAACCTTCATTTTCTAACATCTCATCTAATACAACTTCACGTAATGATTTGTTTACAGAGTCTGATCAATTTTCAGACAGCTCTTCTCAATGTTCCCTGGATTCTATAAGTTTAATACATGAGGCTACTGAATTAGCTAGCTCCTCACAGGAACCCAGAGAAACAAGTGAAGCTACAGATGAAACTCTTAGTGAAGCTGCAATAATCAGTGAATCTGAACCAGAAAATGATAAAGCTAATGCTACAACAGCAACCGAAGCTGTAATCAAAGCTGAGGCTAAGCAAGAAGCCTTAAGCAACACAAGTAATGGTCACAATTGCTCACAACAGCCTTCTAAAGTAAGTGCTAACAATGAGAAGACTATTATAAACCTTGTACACCAATTATTAGATTTATCTTCACCAGAACAATCAGTTGACTCTTTACAAGCCTTTAGTTTTCAGCTCGAGTCACTGTTAAATAACTTCAGTAAAGAGGTGGATCACCCAACTGCTGAGTGGATGACAAAATTTTTCATCCAAAGAAAATTGTCTGGTGACACACTTAATAAATTATATGTATACCAGAATGGTAATGTCCTGTCAATGCAGGATATATTTACAGGTTTGCGCAATATAAGCAATCATACAGCAAACCAGGCACTTAATGCTTCATCTGAATGCACCAAAACTGTACCCACATCAGTTTCCTTACCTGAAACTCCTAAAGTGACACTGTCACTAGGTAATAAGGGTACTAATAATCAATGTAATGACAATAAGTCAAACACTGATTCATCAGTAAGGCCTAAGAGCCCCACAGGTGCTCCTAAGAGACCTAATAGTCCAAAGAGCACTCCCAAGAGCCCAGTAATGGCTCCCCAGAGTACACCAAGTGCTCACAAGAGAATAAACAACAAGCAAATGCAAGCAACAAAACCATCACAACCTGCAGTTACTGTTTTACCTAAACCGGTAACCCCTAAACGAACTGTAGGATGGGGAATGTGCTTGTTTTGCAATCAAAAACATTCTCTGTACAAATGTACTAAGTACCCTAATAGAGACACAAGAGTCAGACGACTCAAACAGTTACACACATGTACTAGGTGTCTCAAATCACATAATGTTAATAGCTGTGAAACCCCACTGAACACCTGCAATAGGTGTAGAAGGGGCAAGCATCATGCTGCACTGTGCAAATTAGTTAGGACAAATTATGTCAATCCTAGAATAGGAGGTAGAGAATCTACATCAGTACAGTGCTGCAAGGTGCGAGATGTGTACAGCCTAACTTCACAAGCATCTCAAGTGGATGCTGCTTTGCCTACTGCTCAACTTCAAGTAAAGAACAGAGGAGCCAAGATCACCACGCGTGGACTATTTGATCAAGGTTCCCAGAGAACTTTCATTACTCAGAAAGCAGCAGTGGCACTCAATTTACTACCAATCAGACAGGTAAAGTTAAACTTGTCAGGGTTCATGATAAATCGAGGAACCCATGAATACTCAGTAGTTCAACCGCTTGTACGACTAGGTAGTCATGCCAAGGCTGTCCAAGCCATTGTTGTAGATCGAATGCCTTTTGACTTAAATATTAAGGGTCTGGGGTATACAGCCCACTTCCTGCAGGAACGTGAAATTAATTTGGCTGACAAGTTAACGTCTGACCGCCTTAATAATGTAGATGTACTAGTAGGAGCCGACTACTATTACCAGTTCATAACTGGACATGTTAAACGATTGGGAATGAATATGCTCCAATCTGCAGGTGGCTACTTACTTACTGGTAAAGTTCTGAATGTGAACAAGCCTAAACCTGCCAACAATAATAAATTAGTCAGCAGTAAATCAATTCTCCAGCAGCAAGCTAAAATGAGAAACACAGCTGAGTAATAAACTCAGATTGAATGTAGTGCAATTAGTACTCGCCAAGATGTTTCATTGTTCTCAGTGGAAAACCAGTGGTCCGTACTCAAACAAGTACAAATCACAGCGACCAAGCCATTGAATCCACTGCAGAGCTAGAATTATTCTCGACAAGTAGTAATTGACCACACTCAGTCTTCCTAGGTAAATTATAATGTTAGGCTAGAGAATCTAGTACTCTCTAGGTAATTAATAATGTTAGGCTAGAGAATCTAGCATTCAATGCCACTGGCATTTCCTGAATTTAGTAATACTATGAAGTCATCAAGCAACTTCTGTAATTATAAATTCACTAGGACCACTGGTCCACATTACTTGCGCTTGAGGTTTGCCAAGAAACCCTTCTTAATACAATATTTTCTGCACTAAGAGTTAGTGATAAATACTTGCATCAATTTTGTTTGAGTTGTTTTTCTTTCGTTTCTGCTTAATTAGTGTAGAAACGCAGCACGAACAAACTTGCAAACTTACCAATACGTAAGTGAATCTACAGAGAACTAATAACCCGTGAAACGTTTAGGTTGGGAAAATGTTACAAACGATCTTGAATAGGATTAATCGTAGCAGTAATTTAATTTCCAGCAATCTTAGGTTTCCCTTTGTTTAATGCATTATCGTTAAACATCAGCATTGTTAATTAACATGCTTCATGAGTTCAATATAACGCACCTTGGTAACATGCTTACCGAGCTCAATATAGCTCCCCATGTTAACGAGCTCACTGTAGCTCACCCTGTCAACACTGTTGACGAGTTCAATATAACTCACCTTGTTAACATGCTTACCGAGCTCGATATAGCTCCCCATGTTAACGAGCTCACTGTAGCTCACCCTGTTAACATGCTTACCGAGCTCAATATAGCTCCCCATGTTAACGAGCTCACCCTGTTAACTCTGTTAACGAGCTCACCCTGTCAACACTGTTGACGAGTTCAATATAACTCACCCTGTTAACATGCTTACCGAGCTCAATATAGCTCCCCATGTTAACGAGCTCACTGTAGCTCACCCTGTTAACTCTGTTAACGAGTTCAATATAGCTCACCATGTTCACGAGTTCAATATAGCTCGTCCTGTTAACTGTTAACGAGCTCAATATAGCTCACTCTGTTAACTGTTAATGAGCTCAATATAGCTCAACCTGTTAATGAGCTCAATACAGCTCCCAATGTTAATTCGAGTACATTTTGCTCACAATTAGCTTAGTCCCTTACTTAGGTAGATTAGAAATTTAAACCATTTATTTAGGTAGGTTTAGGGACTTTAGTTAGTGTCAACTGAGTACTAGCCTAATCAGTACTCACCATTAACTGCAGTTGACTATACTTACAGAGACTGATTTAATAAACTCAATTTCATGTAAAGGTTGATTTCGTATTAACAAGTTTACCGTGTCAAGCCTATGAGCTGCACTTCAATTAGCTCATAAGTCAGAATGACTAGGCTACCAATCTCACTGTCGACTCAGAATCTTCCTTGATTTTAATGAATAAACCCTTTCAGTTCTCTAATTTTCCACTATCTTAGCTAGTTAGCAAATTAGTTATACCATCAGTCAGAATGACTACTGCACAGCAGTGCACATTAAATTAAATTTCCTCATTTGATTTTGGGGTGATCATGATGCTGCATGATGTTATTGTCTAGTAACTCAATAGTTACAAGTCACAGCGACCTTACTGCAGTGTCATAGTCTCCTTGATCTTGAATGACCCAATAATACTTTACTGTATAATAATGTAGAATACAACTTATACAATAGTGCTATCAGTTCTTAGGAACTTTTTCTGAGTTTGCCTACGATTCAGCGACTCCGTAATACACCATTACATGTCACTGCGACCCTAGTTGTTGAGTTTATTGTGAGCTTTGGAGAGTTCCTGATTACCGAAACTTAATCATTTAATGTTTCGATATTTAATACATGTTCCCACTAGAGCAGCTGCTCAACAATGCAAACGGAAACTACAAGCCTATTATAGCTCTGACCAAGAGCAAATACTTTCCCATCCAATTTAAGTAATCATGATGATACTGTGGTGTGAGGTTAAGTAACAAAGCAGTTACAAGTCACAATGACCCATAACATTCTCCTCACAGTAGATTCTCCGTTATTTAAATTGTATGATTTAATTCTTAATTGTTGTATAGGCTATAAATAACATTATTTGTCTAGAGTATCTGAGAGTTTGCAGACTTTGAGACCTAGTAACATAAACATTACATGTCATAGCGACACCAGTCACAGAGTTTATTGTAGGCTTTCTTAGTTATTAGTTTTAGGCAATTTATAATAACATGTTCCATTTAACGTGAAATCTGCAAGACTTAAGTTTCTTGTATGTCCTTGACAAATACGGGACATTCGTTATGTGTGTACTAACATACTAATATTAATATTAACTTCGGGATGGGTATGTCAGTACTCAACATTACACTGCGACCCGATAAATCTCCCACCGGAGTTATGTTGGAAATTTCCAACACTAATACAATAGTTGTATTATTATTAATTATTACTAAAATCTACTAATTACTGTAGTAACTAAAATTAACCAACAGTAGGGTTCACATGAACTAATAATTGTATCTGTACAATAATGCTAGAATTCTTAAGCAACCAGACACCAGTATTGCGTCAGATGCTACCAAAATAAACACATTTATATCCAGTGTGTTACAGAATTGAGTTTGATTCTCTAAAAACAACAGTATTCTGTGTGATAATTATTTACCGATAACATGACTCCCAAATAATGCCAAATCGAGAGTTTCTAGTTTAAACTGTTATCTGGTAATAAATTTAACGTCACGCGTGAATGCCATGGAGAGAATTAAATTCATCTCCATTTCTCGTTTACCATCGTAAAACGAGAAAGTAATAATATTTAACTCCCTAGAATTATAACCCAGTCTTTATCAAAGCATTTTAGCCACAACTGCGAGAAATAATATTATTCGTGGTGAATAATTTGTATGGCGAATGCGGGACGCGGGGCAGGGAGAGACGCCATTAAGGAGAGAAGGTGTGTAGGCATCGGTGTGAGAGGAAGGCGCCAGAGTGCGGCGTGAAGACTTGTTGTGGAATTGAGCAACTCGTTTGGTGTCAGTGTCCAGATACGTTGTGGTGAATCATCAGCAAGATTTAACCTGACATTCAGCCCAGAACTTGTCAATTTGTTCTGCGTAATCCATCGTGACTGGCCAGAGAAGCGCGTCGACATCCAGGCCAAGCTAGCCACCACGTGTTCGCCATTGTGACGCTAGAGCCTGGGACGCGAGTTTCGGCAAGCTTCAACTTATACAGTGCCCTATTAGCTAAGTACACATATAACTCCCTTTTGATGCATCATTAGAGATTGTATAGAGCAGGTGTCGGGGTCCACCTCCAATGAGAGGGGAAAGGGGCGAGTAACAGTATACTCAAGGTCACTCACCGTAGCCCTGTGGGTCTTCACTCTATCCTCGCAGCGCCACTGTACGCCAGGAGTGTATCCCAGTCAATCCCAACCGGGTAAAGTGGTCATGACTCTTACAGCAGGCGTGGGAGAAATATAATGGGGGGGGGGGGGGAACACCGTCACACAGGGTAGCTTGTCGTCACACCGAGCGACATAAATAAAACACATGTTAGTATTTTATATTACTCTCCATTCCCAATTTCTTGAATATAGATATTTAGTAGCCTAATATGTTGCTACGTAATATATCTTAATTTACAGCTTGCGTGTGAGGAATTCTCCGAGCTGTTACTTTACCCGTGTTATTCATCTCCCAGTGTTTCACGAAGAATTCCGGACATTCCGAGGATGATTCGTGACTGATGTCTTTGAAAACGTCTTCAAGCTAAGACTTTTTCTTATTTCTTTATTGTTCAAATTATCTGTAATTGATTGTCATTATAGAATACTGTGCACTGGAAGTAACACGTTTTTATTATAACTATTATAATAATAATCATGATCTATATTCTTATTTGTGACAAATTTACTATTGATTTTCTAATTGGTCATAAGATTAGGTTATTACACAATGAACTGGTGTACGAACCACACTAGTTCCTAGACATATATGAAGTTCTAGCAATAACCCCCCAATGTAGGTGTTTGAGGCTTTGATTCAATTAAATTATTTATACAGCCCATTAATTATTCAAGTGATTATATTTTCTAGTATTTATCCATAGTTACTGGTTCCTCTTGGAATTTCTAATGATCACATTTTTATTAGTTTCCCTCTTTACTATAAAAGCGGGTGGTCCTTCGTAATTGACTTCATTACTTTAATAATTAAATAAATAGAGTCAAGCCCCAAATGTCCCACAATAACTGATGGCGTCCGTACACTTCCTGAACAAGTGCTTCTCTGCAACCCGTCCTCGACTCAAGTCCATTACATCCAGCGGTCACCCCCACAGACGCATTCATAAATTTTAACATGCTGTTCATTCAGAACAAGAATTTTCTCAAATATAAATTAATATTATAATATATTAGCATATTGTGCATATATAGGCATAGGTTAGGTTAGGTGTTTAGGTTCTGTTGGCGATTATTTGCATTTGTAGTACGTGGGTGAAGCATTTATAGCGTTGTGGTTCGAACAAAACTCGTCAGTGAAGCACTTGTTCCGGAAGTGTTCGAACGAAATCAGTTGTGAGTGGTGTGTAAACCGCTTTTCATTCATAAACAGGGGGGTTGGCGGGTGGATGGAATCACTTTTGGATCTTTGTTTGGAGGACGGGCTGCAGTGAAGCACTTGTTCCGGAAGTGTTCGAACGAAATCAGTTGTGAGTCGTGTGTAAACCGTTTTTCATTCATAAACAGGGGGTTTGGCTGGTGCATGGAATCACTCCCACATGGAATTACTCCCACACCGCCCCAGTGCCACACTCCCACAACGCCCTAGTGCCAAACTCACTCACCGCCCCAGTGCCAGACTCCCTCACCGCCCCAGTGCCACACTCCCTTACCGCCACAGACCATCACCGCCCCAGTGCCACAGACCATCACCGCCCCAGTGCCACACTCCCTCACCACCCCAGTGCCAAACTCCCTCACCGTCCCTGTGCCACACTCCCTCACTGCCCCAGTGCCACACTCCCTCACCGCCCCAGTGCCACACTCCCTCAACGCCCCAGTGCCACACTCTCACCGCCCCAGTGCCACACTCCATCACCACCCCAGTGCCACACTCCTTCACCGTCCCAGTGCCACACACCCTCACTGCCCCAGTGCCACACTCCCTCACTGCCCCAGTGCCATACTCCTTCACCGCCCCAGTGCCACACTCCCTCACCGTCCAGTGCCACACACCCTCACTGCCCCGGTGCCACACTCCCTCATTGCCCCAGTGCCATACTCCTTCACCACCCCAGTGCCACACTCCTTCAACGCCCCAGTGCCACACTCCCTCAACGTCCCAGTGCCATACTCCCTCTCCCCCCGAGTGCCACACTCCCTTACCGCCCCAGTGCCACACTCCATCACCGCACCAGTGCCACACTCCTTCACTGCCCCAGTGCCTCACTCCCTCACCGCCCCAGTGCCACACTCCTTCACTGTCCCAGTGCCTCACTCCTTCACCGCTCCAGTGCCACACTCCCTCACCGCCCCAGTGCCTCACTAACTCACCGCCCCAGTGCCACACTCCTTCACTGTCCCAGTGCCACACTCCTTCACTGTCCCAGTGCCACACTCCCTCTCCCAACGAGTGCCACACTCCCTCACCGCCTCAGTGCCACACTCAATCACCGCCCCAGTGCCACACTCCTTCACCGCCCCAGTGCCATGCTCCCTCACCGCCCTAGTGCCACACACCCTCACTGCCCCAGTGCCACACTCCCTCACTGCCCCAGTGCCATACTCCTTCACCGCCCCAGTGCCACACTCCTTCAACGCCCCAGTGCCACACTCCTTCACCGTCCCAGTGCCACACTCCCTCTCCCCCCGAGTGCCACACTCCCTTACCGCCCCAGTGCCACTCTATTTCCCCGCCCCAGTGCCACACTCCATCACCGCACCAGTGCCACACTCCCTCACTGCCCCAGTGCGATACTCCTTCACCACCCCAGTGCCACACTCCTTCAACGCCCCAGTGCCACACTCCCTCAACGTCCCAGTGCCATACTCCCTCTCCCCCGAGTGCCACACTCCCTTACCGCCCCAGTGCCACACTCCATCACCGCACAAGTGCCACACTCCTTCACTGCCCCAGTGCCTCACTCCCTCACCGCCCCAGTGCCACACTCCTTCACTGTCCCTGTGCCTCACTCCTTCACCGCTCCAGTGCCACACTCCCTCACCGCCCCAGTGCCTCAATAACTCACCGCCCCAGTGCCACTCTACTTCACTGTCCCAGTGCCACACTCCCTCTCCCAACGAGTGCCACACTCCCTCACCGCCTCAATGCCACACTCAATCACCGCCCCAGTGCCACACTCCTTCACCGCCCCAGTGCCATGCTCCCTCACCGCCCTAGTGCCACACACCCTCACTGCCCCAGTGCCACACTCCCTCACCGCCCCAGTGCCACACTCCTTCACTGTCCCAGTGCCTCACTCCTTCACCGCCCCAGTGCCACACTCCCTCACCGCCCCAGTGCCTCACTAACTCACCGCCCCAGTGCCACTCTACTTCACCGCCCCAGTGCCACACTCCCTCACCGCCCCAGTGCCACACTCCTTCACCGCCCCAGTGCCACACTCCCTCACCGCCCCAGTGCCACACTCCTTCACTGCCCCAGTGCCACTCTACTTCTCCGCCCCAGTGCCTCACTATCTCACCGCCCCAGTGCCACACTCATTCACTGCCCCAGTACCACTCTACTTCACTGCCCCAGTGCTACACTCTCTCACCATCCCAGTGCCACACTCCCTCACCGTCCCAGTGCCACACTCCCTCTCCCAACGAGTGCCACACTCCCTCACCACCCCAGTGCCACACTCAATCACCGCCTAAGTGCCACACTCCCTCACCGCCCCAGTGCCACTCTCCCTCACCGCCCCAGTGCCACGTACTCGACTTCACCGCCCATGTGCCACACTCCCTCAGTACCCCAGTGCCAATCTCTCACCGCCCCAGTGCCACACTCCCTCACCGCCCCAGTGCCACTCTACTTCAACGCCCCAGTGCCACACTCCATCACCGCACCAGTACCACACTTCTTCACAGCCCCAGTGCCACACTCCCTCACCGTCCCAGTGCCACTCTACTTCACCGCCCCAGTGCCACACTCCCTCACCGCCCCAGTGCCTCACTCCTTCACTGTCCCAGTGCCTCACTCCTTCACCGTTCCAGTGCCACACTGCCTCACCGCCCCACTGCCTCACTCCCTCACCGCCCCAGTGCCACTCTACTTCACTGCCCCAGTGCCACATTCCCTCACCGCCCCAGTGCCACACTCCTTCACTGCCCCAGTGCCACTCTACTTCTCCGCCCCAGTGCCTCACTCTCTCACCGCCCCAGTGCCACACTCCTTCACTGCCCCAGTGCCACTCTACTTCACTTTCCCAGTGCCACACTCTCTCAACGTCCCAGTGCCACACTCTTCACAGCCCCAGTGCCACACTCTCACCGCCCCAGTGCCACACTCCTTTACCGCCCCAGTGCCACACTCCTTCATTGCCCCAGTGCCACACTCCTTCACCGCCCCAGTGCCAGTCTACTTCACCGCCCCAGTGCCACTCTACTTCACTGCCCCAGTGCCACACTCCTTCACTGCCCCAGTGCCACTCTCTCACCGCCCCAGGGCCACTCGACTTCAACACCCATGTGCCACACTCCCTCACCGTCCCAGTGCCACACTCTCTCTCCACCCGAGTGCCACACTTAATTACCGCCCCAGTGCCACTCTACTTCCCCCGCCCCAGTGCCACACTCCATCACCGCACCAGTGCCACACTCCTTCACTGCCCCAGTGCGACACTCGCTCACCGTCCAAGTGCCACTCTACTTCACCGCCCCAGTGCCACACTCCTCACCGCCCCAGTGCCTCACTCCCTCACCGCCCCAGTGCCACACTCCTTCACTGTCCCAGTGCCTCACTCCTTCACCGCCCCAGTGCCACACTCCCTCACCGCCCCAGTGCCTCACTCCCTCACCGCCCAATGCCACACTCCTTCACGGCCCCCAGTGCCACTCTTCTTCACTGCCCAAGTGCCACACTCTCTCACCGTCCCAGTGCCACACTCCCTCACCGTACCAGTTCCACACTCCCTCTCCCAACGAGTGCCACACTCCCTCACCACCCCAGTGCCACACTCATCACCGCCTAAGTGCCACACTCCCTCACCGCCCCAGTGCCACACTCCCTCACCGCCCCAGTGCCACACTCCCTC
This sequence comes from Procambarus clarkii, assembly GCF_020424385.1. Lineage (NCBI taxonomy): Eukaryota > Metazoa > Arthropoda > Malacostraca > Decapoda > Cambaridae > Procambarus > Procambarus clarkii. The sequence continues at coordinate 29,096 of NW_025574352.1, forward strand.
ACCACCCAGTGCCACACTCAATCACCGCCTAAGTGCCACACTCCCTCACCGCCCCAGTGCAACACTCCCTCACCGCCCCAGTGCCACACTCCCTCACCACCCCAGTGCCACACTCAATCACCGCCCCAGTGCCACACTCCTCACCGCCCCAGTGCCACACTTAATCACCGCCTAAGTGCCACACTCACTCACTGCCCCAGTGCCACTCGACTTCACCGCCCATGTGCCACACTCCTTCACCACCCCAGTGCCAATCTCTCACCGCCCCAGTGCCACACTCCCTCACCGCCCCAGTGCCACTCTACCTCACCGCCCCAGTGCCATACTCCCTCACCGCCCCAGTGCCACACTCCCTCACCGCTCCAGTGCCACTCTCCCTCACCGCCCCAGTGCCACACTCCCTCACCGCCCCAGTGCCACACTCCCTCACCACCCCATGCCACACTCCATCACTGCCCCAGTGCCACACTCTCTCACCGCCCCAGTGCCACACTCCATCACCGCCCTAGTGCCACACTCCTTCATTGCCCCAGTGCCGCACTCCTTCACCGCCTCAGTGCCACACTCCCTCACCGCCCCAGTGCCACACTCCCTCACCACCCCAGTGCCACACTCCCTCACCGCCCCAGTGCCACACTCCCTCACCACCCCAGTGCCACACTCCTTCACTGCCCTCGTGCCACACTCCCTCACAGCCCTAGTGCCACACTCCCTCACAACCCATGTGCCACACCCCTTCACTGCCCCAGTGCCACACTCCTTCACTGCCCCAGTGCCACACTCTCTCTCCGCCCCAGTGCCACTCCCTCACCGCCCCAGTGCCACTCTCCTTCACAACTCCAGTGCCACTCCCTCACCGCACCAGTGCCACACTCCCTCACCACCCCAGTGCCACACTCCTTCACTGCCCTAGTGCCACACTCCTTCACCACCCAGTGCCACTCTACTTCACTGCCCCAGTGCCACACTCCTTCCTTCACTGCCCCAGTGCCACACTCCCTTACCGCCCCAGTACCACACTTCTTCACAGCCCCAGTGTCACACTCCCTCACCGCCCCAGTGCCACTCTACTTCATTGCCCCAGTGCCACACTCCTTCACCGCCCCAGTGCCTCACTAACTCACCGCCCCAGTGCCACTCTACTTCATCGCCCACTGCCACACTCCCTCACCGCCCCAGTGCCACACTCCTTCACTGCCCCAGTGCCAGTCTAATTTACCGCCCCAGTGCCTAACTCCCTCACCGCCCCAGTGCCACACTCCTTCACTGCCCCAGTGCCACACTCCCTTACCGCCCCAGTACCACACTTCTTCACAGCCCCAGTGTCACACTCCCTCACCGCCCCAGTGCCACTCTACTTCATTGCCCCAGTGCCACACTCCTTCACCGCCCCAGTGCCTCACTAACTCACCGCCCCAGTGCCACTCTACTTCATCGCCCCACTGCCACACTCCCTCACCGCCCCAGTGCCACACTCCTTCACTGCCCCAGTGCCAGTCTATTTTACCGCCCCAGTGCCTAACTCCCTCACCGCCCCAGTGCCACACTCCTTCACTGCCCCACTGCCACTCTACTTCACTGCCCCAGTGCTACACTCTCTCACTGCCCCAGTGTCACACTCCCTCACCGCTTCAGTTCCACACTCCGACACCGCCCCAGTGCCGCTCTAATTCACCGCCCCAGTGCCGCTCTACTTCACCGCCCCAGTGCTATACTCTCTCACCGCCCAGTGCCACATTCCCTCACTGCCCCAGTGCCACTCTACTTCACCAACCCAGTGCCACACTCCTTCAGCGCCCCAGTGCCACACTCCTTCACCGCCTCAGTGCCACACTCTTCACAGCCCCAGTGCCACACTGTCTCACCGCCCCAGTGCCACACTCCTTTACCGCCCCAGTGCCACACTCCTTCATTGCCCCAGTGCACACTCCTTCACCGCCCCAGTGCCAGTCTACTTCACCGCCCCAGTGCCACTCTACTTCACCGCCCCAGTGCCACACTCCCTCACTGCCTCAGTGCCTCACTTCCTCACCGCCCCAGTGCCACACTCCTTCACTGTCCAGTGCCTCACTCCCTCACCCCCCTAGTGCCACACTCCCTTACCGCCCCAGTGCCACACTCCCTCACCGTCCCTGTGCCATACTCCCTCACTGCCCCAATACCACACTCCCTCACTGCCCCAATGCCACACTCCACCGCCCCAGTGCCACACTCCCTCACCGCCCCAGTGCCACACTCCTTCACTGCCCCAGTGCGACACTCGCTCACCGTCCAAGTGCCACTCTACTTCACCGCCCCAGTGCCACACTCCATCACCGCCCCAGTGCCTCACTCCCTCACCGCCCCAGTGCCACACTCCTTCACTGTCCCAGTGCCTCACTCCTTCACTGCCCCAGTGCCACACTCCCTCACCGCCCCAGTGCCTCACTCCCTCACCGCCCCAATGCCACACTCCTTCACTGCCCCCAGTGCCACTATTCTTCACTGCCCAAGTGCCACACTCTCTCACCGTCCCAGTGCCACACTCCCTCACCGTACCAGTTCCACACTCCCTCTCCCAACGAGTGCCACACTCCCTCACCACCCCAGTGCCACACTCAATCACCGCCTAAGTGCCACACTCCCTCACCGCCCCAGTGCCACACTCCCTCACCGCCCCAGTGCCACACTCCCTCACCACCCCAGTGCCACACTCAATCACCGCCTAAGTGCCACACTCCCTCACCGCCCCAGTGCAACACTCCCTCACCGCCCCAGTGCCACACTCCCTCACCACCCCAGTGCCACACTCAATCACCTCCCCAGTGCCACACTCCCTCATCGCCCAGTGCCACACTTAATCACCGCCTAAGTGCCACACTCCCTCACTGCCCCAGTGCCACTCGACTTCACCGCCCATGTGCCACACTCCTTCACCACCCCAGTGCCAATCTCTCACCGCCCCAGTGCCACACTCCCTCACCGCCCCAGTGCCACTCTTCCTCACCGCCCCAGTGCCATACTCCCTCACCGCCCCAGTGCCACACTCCCTCACCGCTCCAGTGCCACTCTCCCTCACCGCCCCAGTGCCACACTCCCCTCACCGGCCCAGTGCCACACTCCCTCACCACCCCAGTGCCACACTCCATCACTGCCCCAGTGCCACACTCTCTCACCGCCCCAGTGCCACACTCCATCACCGCCCCAGTGCCACACTCCTTCATTGCCCCAGTGCCACACTCCTTCACCGCCTCAGTGCCACACTCCCTCACCGCCCCAGTGCCACACTCCCTCACCGCCCCAGTGCCACACTCCCTCACCGCCCCAATGCCACACTCCCTCACCACCCCAGTGCCACACTCCATCACTGCCCCAGTGCCACACTCTCTCACCGCCCCAGTGCCACACTCCTTCACCGCCCCAGTGCCACACTTTTACAAATTTCTCGCCACTTCGAGAACACTACATTCTCCCACATATATCAAACTGATGCCTGCGACGTAGAGAACGCTCGGGTAAAGTGGACATGACTCTTACAGCAGGCGTGGGAGAAATATAATGGGGGGGGGGAACACCGTCACACAGGGTAGCTTGTCGTCACACTGAGCAACATAAATAAAACACATGTTAGTATTTTCTATTACTCTCCATTCCCAATTTCTTGAATATAGATATTTAGTAGCCTAATATGTTGCTACGTAATATATCTTAATTTACAGCTTGCGTGTGAGGAATTCCCCGAGCTGTTACTTTACCCGTTATTCATCTCCCAGTGTTTCACGAAGAATTCCGGACATTCCGAGGATGATTCGTGACTGATGTCTTTGAAAACGTCTTCAAGCTAAGACTTTTTCGTATTTCTTTATTGTTCAAATTATCTGTAATTGATTGTCATTATAGAATACTGTGCACTGGAAGTAACACTTTTTATTATAACTATTAATTTCGGATATTCATGATCTATATTCTTATTGGTGACAAATTTACTATTGATTTTCTAATTGGTCATAAGATTAGGTTATTACACAATGAACTGGTGTACGAACCACACTAGTTCCTAGACATAATGAAGTTCTAGCAATAACCCCCCAATGTAGGTGTTTGAGGCTTTGATTCAATTAAATTATTTATACAGCCCATTAATTATTCAAGTGATTATATTTTCTAGTATTTCCATAGTTACTGGTTCCTCTTGGAATTTCTAATGATCACATTTTTATTAGTTTCCCTCTTTACTATTAAAGCGGGTGGTCCTTCATAATTGATTTCATTACTTTAATAATTAAATAAATAGAGTCAAGCCCCAAATGTACCACATTATGGTCCTTATCGAACCGGATAAACATAAATTATAACTATAAATACTAATTAGTAATAACTAATCGCTGTGTGAAGTAGTCCAGACTAACCATTTTAATTAATTGTGTCTACTGCCACACTCCCCTCACCGCCCCAGTGCCTCACTCCCTCACCGCCCCAGTGCCACACTCCTTCACTGTCCCAGTGCTTCACTCCCTCACTGCCCCAGTGCCACACTCCCTCACCGCCCCAGTGCCACATTCTTTCACTGCCCCAGTGCCACTCTACTTCACCGCCCCAGTGCCTCACTCCCTCACCGCCCCAGTGCCACATTTCTTCACTGCCCCAGTGGCAAACTCCCTCACCATCCCAGTGCCACTCTCACTCACAGCCCCAGTGCCTTTCTTTCTCATTACCCAGTGTCACTCCCTCACCACCCCAGTGCCACACTCATTCAACGCCCCAGTGCCACACTCCCTCACCGCCCTAGTGCCACACTCACTCACCGCCCCAGTGCCACAGTTCCTCACAGCCCCAGTGCAACACTCGATCACCGCTTTAGTGCCACACTCCCTCACTGCACAGTGCCACTCCCTCACCGTCCCAGTGCCACACTCCCTCATCACCCGAGTGCCACACACCATCCCCGCCCCTTTGCCACACTCCTTCACTGCCCCAGTGCCACACTCCTTTACCACCCCAGTGCCACTCTACTTCACCGCCCCAGTGCCACACTCCCTCACCGCCCCAGTGCCCACTCTCTCACAGCCCCAGTGCCACTCTACTTCACCACCCCAGTGCCACTCTCTCATTGCCCCAGTGCCACACTCCTTCACCGCCCCAATGCCACACTCCTTCACCGCCCCAGTGCCACACTCCATCACCGCCCCAGTGCCACACTCCATCACCACCCAGTGCCACACTTCTTCACTGCCCCAGTGCCACACTCCCTCACCCCGTTAGTGCCACACTCCTTCACCGTCCCAGTGCCACACTCAGACACCGCCCCATGCCACACTTCTTCACTGCCCCTTTGCCACACTCCCTTACCCCGTTAGTGCCACACTCCATCACCATCCCAGTGCCACTCTCACTCACAGCCCCAGTGCCTTTCTTTTTCATTGCCCAGTCTCACTCCCTCACCACCCCAGTGCCACACTCAATCAACGCCCCAGTGCCACACTCCCTCACCGCCCTAGTGCCACACTCACTCACCGCCCCAGTGCCACAGTTCCTAACCGCCCCAGTGCAACACTCGATCACCGCTTTAGTGCCACACTCCCTCACTGCACAGTGCCACTCCCTCACCGTCCCAGTGCCACACTCCCTCACCACCCGAGTGACACACACCCTCCCCGCCCCTTTGCCACACTCCCTCACCGCCCCAGTGCCACACTCTTTCACTGCCCTAGTGCCACTCTACTTCACCGCCCCAGTGCCTCACTCCCTCACCGCCTCAGTGCCACATTTCTTCACTGCCCCAGTGCCACTCTACTTTACTACCCCAGTGCCACACTCTCTCACCGCCCCAGTGCCACACTAACTCACCGCTCCAGTGCCACACTCCGACACCGCCCCAGTGCCACACTCCTTCACTGCCCATGTGCCACACTCCTTTACCACCCCAGTGCCACTCTACTTCACCGCCCCAGTGCCACACTCTCTCACTGCCCCAGTGCCACTCTACTTCTCCACCCCAGTGCCACTCCCTCACCGTCCCAGTGCCACACTCCCTCACCACCCAAGTGCCACACACCCTCCCCGCCCCTTTGCCACACTCCCTCACCGCCCCAGTGCCACACTCTCTCACCGCCCCAGTGCCACACTCCCTCACCGCCACAGTGCCACACTCACTCACCGCCCCAGTGCCACTCCCTTACCGGCCCAGTGCCACACTCTCCGCCCCAGTGCCACACTCTCTCTCCGCCCCAGTGCCACACTCTCTCACTGTCCCAGTGCCACTCCCTTACCGCCTCAGTGCCACTCTCTCTCTCCGCCCCAGTGCCACACTCTCTCACCGCCCCAGTGCCACACTCTCTCACTGCCCTAGTGCCACACTCCCTCACCGCTCCAGTGCTACACTCCTTCACTACCCCAGTGCCACACTCTCACCGCCCCAGTGCCACGCTCTCTCACTGCCCCAGTGCCACACTCCCTCACCGCCCCAGTACCACACTCCCTCACTGCCCCAGTGCCACACTCTCTCACCGCCCCAGTGCCACACTCTCTCACTGCCCCAGTGCCACACTCTCTCACCTCCCCAGTGCCACACTCCCTCACCGCCCCAGTGCCACACTCCTTCACCGTCCCAGTGCCACACTCCCTCACCGCCCCAGTGCCACACTCCCTCACCGCCCCAGTGCCACATTCCCTCACCGCCCCAGTACCACACTCCTTCACCGTCCCAGTGCCACACTCCCTCACTGCCCCAGTGCCACACTCCCTCACCGCCCCAGTGCCACACTCCCTCACCGCCCCAGTGCCACACACCCTCACTGCCCCAGTGCCACACTCCCTCACTGCCCCAGTGCCACACTCCCTCACTGCCCCAGTGCCATACTCCTTCACCACCCCAGTGCCACACTCCTTCAACGCCTCAGTGCCACACTCCCTCACCGTCCCCGTTCCACACTCCCACACCGCCCCAGTGCCACACTCCCTCACCGCCCCAGTGCCACACTCCCTCACTGCCCCAGTGCCACACTCTCTCACCGCCCCAGTGCCACACTCTCTCACTGCCCCCAGTGCCACACTCTCTCACTGCCCCAGTGCCACACTCTCTCACCTCCCCAGTGCCACACTCCCTCACCGCCCCAGTGCCACACTCCTTCACCGTCCCAGTGCCACACTCCTTTACCGTCCCAGTGCCACACTCCCTCACAGCCCCAGTGCCACACTCTCTCACTGCCCCAGTGCCACACTCTCTCACCTCCCCAGTGCCACACTCCCTCACCGCCCCAGTGCCACACTCCTTCACCGTTCCAAAGTGCCACACTTCCTCACCGCCCCAGTGCAACACTCCCTCACCGCCCCAGTGCCACATTCCCTCACCGCCCCAGTACCACACTCCTTCACCGTCCCAGTGCCACACTTCCTCACTGCCCCAGTGCCACACTCCCTCACCGCCCCAGTGCCACACTCCCTCACCGCCCCAGTGCCACACACCCTCACTGCCCCAGTGCCACACTCCCTCACTGCCCCAGTGCCACACTCCCTCACTGCCCCAGTGCCATACTCCTTCACCACCCCAGTGCCACACTCCTTCAACGCCTCAGTGCCACACTCCCTCACCGTCCCCGTTCCACACTCCCACACCGCCCCAGTGCCACACTCCCTCACCGCCCCAGTGCCACACTCCCTCACTGCCCCAGTGCCACACTCTCTCACCGCCCCAGTGCCACACTCTCTCACTGCCCCAGTGCCACACTCTCTCACTGCCCCAGTGCCACACTCTCTCACCTCCCCAGTGCCACACTCCCTCACCGCCCCAGTGCCACACTCCTTCACCGTCCCAGTGCCACACTCCCTCACCGTCCCAGTGCCACACTCCCTCACCGCCCCAGTGCCACACTCCCTCACCGCCCCAGTGCCACACTCCCTCACCGTCCCCGTTCCACACTCCCACACCGCCCCAGTGCCACACTCCCTCACCGCCCCAGTGTCACACTCCCTCACCGCCCCAGTGCCACACTCCCTCACCGCGCCCAGTGCCTCACTTCTTCAACGCCTTGAATGGTTTCAAGTTCATGTCGACTAAGACCTTCTGTTCGATGGTACCCATGTAGAAGTTCGCAAACAAGACAACTAAGGGTGAACCCATGGAGACCCCATCTACTTGCTTATACATGTGCCCATCCGGGATCAAGCAGGGTGCCTCTTTAGTACAAGCTTGGAGTAGTTTCCTTAGAATGTTTTCTGGTATGTCAAGAGGAGTACAGGTCGGATCACGATACACTCTGTCCGCTATCACCCGATTGTTTCATCCACAGGTATGTTGGTAAACAGTGATTCTACGTCCAACGAGGCTCTCAACATGTATAAGTATGTATAAGCAAGTAGATGGGGTTGCCATGGGTTCACCCCTAGGTGTCCTGTTTGCTAGTGGTCCATTGTCCGATCCGTCTGTGAAGATGTGGGTGGCTCCTGCTACTACAAAAGTGCTAAATTTCTTTTCTGTGGTGCCCCTGGGGTTTGTTGGATCACAGGCAGCATTTTCCGTCGGAATACCTTCTATTACTATTTTGATGGTACGCTCCTCCAATGGTGGGGAACAAGTGTAGTTTGAGTGTGGATGATCGCCTCCTCTATCAAGTATAATGCTTTTTAATTGTAGTTTGTTACGGACTTGTTTGTTACGGACCTGAGGATTGCCGTCCTGGCCGCAGTTCTCTCTCTCATGTAAGCGACCTCAGCATTAAAATTGATGTGTGTCCAGGATTATTCCTAGATACTGATAAGTGTCCACCAATTCAATTTGCTTGCCATGCACTTTGAGTTAGTTGTTGGGCTTCACTATTTTTATGGGCATGACTTTTGTCTTAGAGGGGTGGAGTTCGATACCAATCTGCTTTTCCTCTTCACTGATGCAATCTAAGCATCCCTTCATAAGCATGAAGGGATGCAGCAAGGCAAGCTAAGTACAGTTAAAAAACAAAATAAAAAAGCAATGAAAAAATAAACAAATAAACTATACGCACAAAATGAACGGTATGGTAAACAACACAGCTCAATTGCAATGCAATGTAACACAAAATAATTAAATCAAAATGAAAATAAATCGAAGTCTATGAAAATTCAATATATTAATGCAATCGGAAACATTTAAATGTAATCGTAACATATTTAGTATAGTGTGTGTTGCTCTTACAGGCAACAGATGGGTTTAAAAAAAAAAAAAACCAAGGTTTTACCTGTCACAGGTGTGGTATCTATACTTATGCTCACAAAATGAATGGAACAGTAAATAAAACAGCTCAATTCCAATGCAATGTCACACAAAATAATTAAATCAAAGTGAAAATAAATCGAAATGTATGAAATTTAAATTTATCAATGCAATCGGAAATCATTGAAAAATAATTGTAACATATTTAGTATAGCATGTGTTACTCTTACGTGCAACAGATGCCACTCTATCCACTCATATCCACTTTGGCAGCCACGTAATCCCACTCTTTGTTGGTTAAGCAGGAGCTGGGCAATACACAGTCACAAATCAATCTAGTACACAGAAATAGATCGCCTTTACAATTTTGTTCTGAAAGGTTCTGAGACACGAGGTCCATAGGGAGAATGTGCAAGGTTTCTCAAGGATTTTGGTCCCAGGCTCGCCGAAACAACAAGTGACCTTAGAGTGGCGAGCTTTCTTCTCCGTCGCCTCAGTGTGTAACCTTCTGTAACTGACGCCTGCAATAACTGACTCGACCACGGTAGAACAAAAGTTGACCAGCCCAGAACTCTTCTAAGCTCTCTGAAAGGCTCTGGAGGCCCCAAACTGGGACCCATTCAGGGTTTTAGAGTTAACTCTACCACACTCGAGCCTTCAGTAATTGCGTTCTCACTCATACGCCTCAATAATGAACGGCATTACTGTAGGTGTTCAAAGGAAGCTTCTTTCATCATTCAGCAAGGTAACATGTATCTACAGATAGACGGAGTAGCAGTGGACTCCCTTCTTATAGTGCTATTTGCAATTTTTTACATTATAACAGTCGAGGAAAGAGTCTTCAGTAATAGGCTAATGCCAAGGGAATACTGCCGTTATGTCGATGACATATTCGTAATAGTAAAAGACCTAGAAGAAATAATTGATATGAAAAGCAATCTAGAAAAAGGGGTCAGGATTACGATTCACCCATGAAAATAGTGAAAATAACAGTCAGTCTTTCCTGGATATATTAACAATAAACATAGGAGCATTTCTGAGCACTGGTGTCTATACCAAGCATACAAACATAGGATTATGTTAAACAGTAGGAGTGAGTGACCCAAAAGATTCAAAGCCAGTGTTCTCAACACTTATATCCGTCGAGCCCTTACTCACTGCTCTGAATGGAGTACCGTGAGTAAGAAGTTTGAAAGGATAACACAGGTGTTGGTGAACAATTGATATAGCAACTATAAGATAAACACTAATATATAAGAAGACACTTGAACAGGTGGTGTAATCATAAACAAAGAACAGAAACCACAACACCTCTAATAAAATAAAATTACAAATCCACCACGCAAAGTAAACATAAAGAAATAAGAAATAATCGACAAAGGAGTAAAACTCCTAACCAAAACTTAGACACAATCATATACTATAAAACAAAGAAGATCATTAACCCCATTACAAACTGCCCGAATCCGACTGAGAACCCTTTACAGAAGTCGAACGTGGTATATATGTACACCTGCCCCCACGAAGGATGAAGCCTTCAATCTAAGTACATAGGTATGCGTCGACCAAGCTGACAAGGCGTTTGACCCATCAACTTCAATCAGGTGCCCCTAAAAATCACATGAGAGAAACCCATGACATCACACTAACAAGAGAAATACTGAATAAATATACTTACATATTACATAAAACCCTATGTGTAAGATTATAAATTCTAGAAGCCATTCACATAAAATGTTGAACAACCCACCATAAATACTGAAATAATGGAACTATTCACTCAACCCACCATGAGAGTGAGAACAAGACCGGAACGTGAAGATGCCAACGTTGATGACAATGCCCAAAAGGCTTCTTCCACTACAACTAACTAGTCTTTGTATGTGCTTCTAACCTTTACTTCTTACTCCTCACTTAATTGTATGTATACGTTATTGACCTATGCTTCTTACCTTATACACCTCACCAATATGTATGTACCTGACCTCGCAATGTAATAAATCCAATACGTCAACCGAACAGTCCAGTCCACAGTTATAGCCCCGCTCCTGTGCCAGGTAAGTCCATTACGGGCTCACCATAGCCCTTGCTACTTGCAACTTTTGGTTCCAAGTGGCGAATCTTAAACAACAACAACCAAACAGACATCAAGACATTGTCTTGTATTGACTCGCAATACAAGACAATGAAATTGAGTGAGTTACCTCTTTTCAATACCTAGGAGTCATAATAGACAGACAGTTGAAATTCACTCAAGAAATTTAATATTTTCGCTAACGTTGTAAAGCCAGAAACTCAGCTTTGCACTCCCTGACAAATCATAGAGATGGTGCATCTCTCCCAGTACTCAAAATATCTGGCAAAGACGTATCTGGCAGCTTTCTCAAAACCCAAATGTCGAGTACACAATGTGTCAACTTTGTGAAAGAGAAAACATGCACTCTCTTGAACATTATATTGTAGAATGTCCCATACTGACTGACTTTCGCCCTCCTGGGCTAAGGTATGCTGAACTCTGTAGTTACTATATGAGTAGTGGAACACTTGATATATTAGACTTGTATCCAAGATTGACTATGTAATATATCAATCATACAATGTATATATATGATGTAACTATATAACCTGAGCTTGTAAAAGCACCTTCATCACCTTCAGTGATTAAGTGCTTAATTGCACACTAGTTTCTTTATCAGCTACCTCACCCTGTCAGAGTAAATGAGGCAAATGTATGTGAATGCATATGTGTGTGTGTGTGTGTATATATGTACTCACCTAGTTGTGCTTGCGGAGGTTGAGCTCTGGCTCTTTGGTCCCGCCTCTCAACTGTCAATCAACAGGTATACAGGTTCCTGAGCCTATTGGGCTCTATCATATCTACACTTGAAACTGTGTATGGAGTCAGCCTCCACCACATCACTTCCTAATGCCTTCCATTTGTCAACCACTCTGACACTAAAAAGTTCTTTCTAATATCTCTGTGGCTCATTTGGGCACTCAGTTTCCACCTGTGTCCCCTAGTGCGTGTGCCCCTTGTGTTAAACAGCCTGTCTTTATCAACCCTGTCAATTCCCTTGAGGATCTTGAATGTGGTGATCATGTCCCCCCTAACTCTTCTGTCTTCCAACGAAGTGAGGTTTAATTCCCGTAGTCTCTCCTCGTAGCTCATACCTCTCAGTTCGGGTACTGGTCTGGTGGCAAACCTTTGAACCTTTTCCATTTTAGTCTTATGCTTGACTAGATATGGAGTCCATGCTGGTGCCGCATACTCCAGGATTGGTCTGACATATGTGGTATATAATGTTCTGAAAGATTCCTTACACAAGTTTCTAAAGGCCGTTCTTATGTGAGCCAACCTGGCATATGCTGCTGCTGTTATCCTCTTGATATGAGCATCAGGGGACAGGTCTGGCGTGATATCAACCCCCAGGTCTTTCTCTCTCTCGGACTCTTGAAGTATTTCATCTCCCAAGTGATACCTTGTATCTGGTTTTGTAATAATACAAAATAATGTATGTATATGTGTGTGTGTGTGTACGTATATGTATGGGTATAAAGTATATATGGAAGCTGATCAGAATTACATTTCACCTTTGTGAATGTTCATTAATGACACTATGTAAAAGACACATCTAACACTTTATGTATGGCATACGTAAATCTGTGTATCTATGTATTTACGTATGTAGGTTAGCATAGCATTTTAAAAGCACCGAATCACCTTCTGTGGTTGAGTGTTCAATAAACCCTTGAACTATATGTTTAACACTTCTCTAACCCTGTCCATGGAGGACAGAAGAAAATGTATATATTCTGGTTAGCATTGTAAATGTGTGGCCACGTCTGTGGTAGAAAAAAAAAGTACCCAAAATGTACTACGTTAAAGCAGTTAAGTCACTCATTGACTATGCTGCTCCTGCTCTTACATCCCTCAGTGATAACCAATGGGAGAAACTGGAAGTGTCTCAAAATAATGCTCTCAGAATAATGCTGGGAGCACCTATATGGACGCGTCGAGAGAATCTAAGAATGGAAACCAACTTATCAGCCTTAGAAAATAGGATCAAACAAAGAATAGCCACCATAACAGTAAGACTTGTTGGAACCACCGCCAGACTGTCAATCGAAGACAGCATACACAGATCGCTTTACAAAAACCTTCAGTATATAACAAGTGCATGGACGGATAATCTAGTGAAGATTCTAGAGAAAGTTGACTTGAAACGGACCATTAAAAACAATGGAGACATTGACCATATCAACACTTTCGGCAGACTACTGCTGAGGGAAGAATCGAGTTTAAAGATAACCATTGAAGGATTATCAGTTAAAAGATCAGCATGTGACTCGCAGAGGTTCAAAGCTGTCATAGAACAACAAATAGAAACCATCTCGAGACCTACAACGACTCACATCTTTACAGACGGATCAGTTGATCAAGAAAGAGGTTCTGCTGGGGCAGCAGTTTACACTACCATCCATGAAGCTTACTGGAGCATGAATAGTGGGTGTTTAATATTGCAAACAGAATTATATGCCTAAAGAAGGCCATAAACTATTTAATTGAGAATAATTTCCATGATGTCATCATTCATACCGACTCTAAATCTAGTACCTGAATTACTTACTGGAATGTGACGCAACTGAAGACCTGCGCATCAAATTCATCATTAATCCAATGACAGCAGATGCATTAGATGCAAATTCCACAGCGACTACAATGATTAGAAAAGCAGTTGAAAATGTAACACACTAGTGAACACTGTGCATCTATATACACCACCAAGATAATGTTATTAAAATAAGACTAAAACCAGTTCGCTAAAACAGAAGCTAAAAATAAAGGGGAAAAAGGAGAAATCCCCACCTTCATTTAAAACTTTTTCTCAAATATCTCAGTAACAAGGTTATCGCGAATAACTGTACTCAATTATGGGTTCACTATAGCCCCGTGCTACATGAACATTTTGTTCTGAGTAGCTAAATCTAAAACAACAACAACAACAACCAAACAGTCTGGCGAATATATTCTGAAGTCCAAAGATAAGACAGCTGTAACAATTCTTAAGAATTACAGGAAATGCGACGAAATCAAGGCAGAGGACAGAGTAAGGAAAATCATTGTACTCCACTGTCTCATGCACATGGCCTTATCTCATTTCGAAAAGCTGAATTATGTGGTGTCAGCAGAAAGATGCCAGGAAAAATCCACAAAGCACGAAACCCCACAAGTCCTTCTCACAGTAAATAGACTGTGGCCACCACTCGGCTTGAGGTCGTCTTCAAATCTTCATAAATACTGAGAGGTTACATGCGTCACGTCCTTGGCAGCTTCCTCAACAGTTATTCACTGTAGCTGGCACTCAAACAATTCATCCAGGGCCGTATTCTTCAATATTTCCAGGATATTGGAACACACGTCTACCTCTGATGACTGTGGCAACTCAAATGGCGTTACTGTGACCGTTAACGTCACATAGCGTCCCAAACTGTCAACATCCTATTTCCAATAACATTAAAAAGATGCTTGTTCTCTGCCTGTATTCTTAAATCACTCACTGACGTATATTGCATACATATCTTCCTCAGATCTCTTAATTTCTGGTCCGGAAAGCAGAGTAACTCTCATTAGGTAGACTCCTTTCTCCAGGCAAACTGGGGTCATAACACTCCCCCTTTCCTGATTTTTTAGGGTTATTCTCAGTGGCTAGGCTCGTGTCAAGGTGTCAGCCACCACTTTATTTCGCTCTTTTACATGTCTCATGATCAGGTTATACTCTTGAAGTAACAGGAACCACTAGTTAACATCTCATTTGCGTACTTCATCTTACTCAGCAATTCCAGGGGATTATGATCTGTATACACAGTAACTGGGTATCCTTCCCCACTTACATATTCATCAAAATGCTTGAGTGCCAGAACCAATGCCAATGTCTCCTTCTCTACCATACTGTATGATCTCTGATGCTTTGCAAAATTCATGGAGAAGAAAGACACGGGGCGATATATTTCGTCCTTTTGCTGCGTCAATACATCCCAGGCGCCTACATCTCTGGCATTCACAAACAACGCAAACAGTGCTCCAAAATCCGTCGACAATAATACAGGCGCCTCGGTCAATAATCTGTTGGTTTAATAAAACGCCTCTTGGGTTACTCCATTCCATTCCAACGTCTTATTCTTAGACAACAAACTCATCATAGGAGCGGCTATGGTGGAAAAATTCATACAGAAACTCCTGTAGTGAGTATGAATGTACTCACACCATTCATCAGTCATTTCTCCATAGATGTAGTGTGATTCCATCAGGTCGACCAGAAAGAGCAGGAAACTTAAAGTTCATTAGGTTACTCTGTGCTCTCTGCTGGACACTGGGAAGAAGTAAGGCTCCTGTTAACGATGTCGTTGACTAAGTCGGGTCTTGAGTGCCAACCCACTTATTTTCTGCAGCGCAGGCTGTGTGATCCATATTCGTCTGCATCTGCCTCACTGAAAATACATCTACATACAATGTGGTTTGGGGTAGAAAAGCGGAGGGCGTCTGCAATACAGAGTGGCTGAGGATCAAAGCGTGTGCCCTTCACAGTCATAGGGACTGCCAAAATAACGTCCCCTGCATGGGGAGCCTGCACAGATGTGAGGTGAGCATGATCACAGGGAGTTAGTGTTGCCTCCAGCAATGCTGCTGCATCTTTCTGTACGATGTGGCTGTCCCAGCTAGATAATTTGTTGGCATTCAGTATGGCTTGTCTGAGTGCTAGGTCTGCCAGGGTGCCTCATTTTGTGTTACATTCTGTGTAGCGGGGTCATGTCCCCGCTGAGTTCCCACTTTGTGTGCAGGGCAATATCATTTTGTTATGGACTTACACTGTGTAATTTATTTATTTTTTTTCTTATTATATTGATTAAATATCCGCCCCTTTATATACAAGGAAAATCATTCCCCTTCTGTACACCATCATCTCTTTTTCTTGGCCCTTCACTACATTACAGGGAAATACTGGCTTGTAAATAGGGTTGTATTCTGCTTCAGTGGACATGTTGATCAACATGTCTCCCGTCACTGCTGATGTCATCATGTATGGTTGTATGTGTATGTCAGTAGCAGTAGCTGAGAGAACACTAACCCTGACACACCCCAGATACCTCATACCCTCCAATGAAAAATCAAATATACAAATTTCAGGTGTAGTGAGGAGTTGATGCTGCTAAAACTAATGAAGACCTGCAGTTGTTTCAACCAAGAAATTTTTAAAAATAAACTACTTAACAAATAAAGCTAGGCCTATCACACTTATGTATGACACTCATGTAACTCTAAGAAACTTCTGGATGTTCAGGCACAACAAGGTAACAAAAAGTCGTTGGATCTCTTCGGGTGCATAAAATAAAAAACCTAATTGGAAACATACAATGAAAAAACTGTGCATTCACAGATACTCTGCAAAATGTAGTTTGGCACAAACTTTGGGAGTTACGGAGTGAGAGATTCGGGCAGAACTTCAGCAGGCCGTACACAGCCTCTACTCTGCCAACTTCCACTGCCACGTGAAGAGCTGTATTTTCTGCCGGGAGAGAAACAATAGCATGAAAGTAACTGTTAGTGGAAACAAATTTTGCATTTAACTGAGGCTATTCACCATTTTTTTTTAACGTGCTATGATTAATTTAACAATTATTGTAATAATAATAACCTTAGTAACAGTACTTGTTATGGTATTGGAGAATTGAATTGTTTGTGAGTGCTCGAGAAAATATAAATAGAATCTAAAACGGAAAGAAATTATTTATTCTAATGAAAAAAAATCCTATCACAAATGGAACGACTTGAAAGAGTCGTTTTAAAAAAACAATGTCGTCTATGTCTTTACCAGCCCCATTTGTGACTGTTAGCTGTGTAATGCTCAATATTTTGGCAAGTCCCAAATATTAGAAGATTGAACTAATTAAATAGATATATCATATGAGCAAGGAGACTGCCAACTTGCTCATGAGGAGCTCTCCTGAAACCAAACAAAACTCCTTGAAAGAGACCAATATTTTATGCCTTCACATGACCACTTCGAGACTGTCAGCTCCAACAAATTCAATATATTGGAAAAGCAATAACATCCCTTTTAAAACCCCTAACACTGTACAAGCAGCAAGGACCTATTGAAGAACATATACTCACTAAACATAACCAGACCATCACCAGAGATATACTCACAAAACATAACCAGACCATCACCAGAGATATACTCACTAAACATAACCAGACCATCACCAGAGATATACTCACTAAACATAACCAGACCATCACCAGAGATATACTCACTAAACATAACCAGACCATCACCAGAGATATACTCACTAAACATAACCAGACCATCACCAGAGATATACTCACTAAACATAACCAGACCATCACCAGAGATATACTCACTAAACATAACCAGACCATCACCAGAGATATACTCACTAAACATAACCAGACCATAACCAGAGATATACTCACTAAACATAACCAGACCATCTACAGAGATATACTCACTAAACATAACCAGACCATCACCAGAGATATACTCACTGAACATAACCAGACCATCACCAGAGATATACTCACTAAACATAACCAGACCATCACCACAGATATACTCACTAAACATAACCAGACCATCACCACAGATATACTCACTAAACATAACCAGACCATCACCAGAGATATACTCACTAAACATAACCAGACCATCACCAGAGATATACTCACAAACAACACCAAAATAATCGTCAACAACAACAGACTGGACATCGGCGAGGCATTATACATAAAACAAACAAAGCAACACATAAATTGCCAACTAGCACCAAATTACACTCCTGTGGGGAAGTTTTATTAATTTTATTAATTTTATTTAATTCTACATTGTAAAATTGTAAAATTAAACTAATTAAATATATATTTCATAAAGGCTTAGTGAAATCTTAGTGGACTGAATTTTTTAAATTTCACACATATTGATCCACACAGACTATGGGTGTTTTACATTTAAATTCAACTAAACTAAATTAAATCAGTTAGTTAAACTAAGTAAATAATTCAGGTTATTTAAATTGTATAAGTGAATTGATTTAGTAATTATATGGAGCAACAGCTTATCTGTCTCAGAGGCTGTTGCTCCAGTCTGAACATGTATGAGTCCCACAGGCTGGTTACTTCCACATAGACTATGTGGCTTGTGGCGTCACTTCCATGCCACAATATGTCTAAGTTTAGAAACCCTTAACTCACTGTTTAAATGTAGTTCCAACCTCAGCCTGCCAGAATATTACATTGTAAAAAATGCATGCAACATTTACAGACATATAAATTCAGTTAAATACCACAATTTATTTGTGGAAAAGTCTTACCCATTGTGGTCGGCTGCCGGTCATACCTCTAACCATGAACTGCACTTGTAATGTTTTGTTGTTAAAGATTCGCTACCTGGAACAAATGTTCCAAGTAACACGGGCTATGGTGAGCCCGCAGTGCCTTTACACTTGTAAGAAAATGAATGGCCACTCTAATCTTTGTGCTAGAACAGGAAACGAGATACTTCCCGATAATTGACGATGTCGCTGTGAAGTATAACTTTAAAATATCACGTGATTTTACGAGAACTCATGGAACAAACACAGCGTGTGACTAGTCTTGGCAAATAATATGGCTGCTCTCTCATCCTCCATCACTCGTTT
This sequence comes from Procambarus clarkii, assembly GCF_020424385.1. NCBI lineage: Eukaryota > Metazoa > Arthropoda > Malacostraca > Decapoda > Cambaridae > Procambarus > Procambarus clarkii. Next base: position 47,976 of record NW_025574352.1, read on the forward strand.
TATTTGAGAGATAATTTATACTTTTAGGGAAGGAGTGATATTGATTTTGTATTTATTGCTATATATTATAAGTTAAATATATGTAATGAAAATAAGCATCAATCAGTTCTCAGACTGTATGAATAATATTTGTAAATAGACCCATATTCGAATTATTACATATAATTTTGGTGACATCACAGTTCATATGCTTTCATAATGAATATATATAAATTAATTACATCCTTCTATTTAGGAGAAATTTAACTTCAAATTTATTTAATAATTTTATGAAACAGAAAATATATTTTCCTGGATTATATGTAATTAAATAATAATTAAATAAATTTTAATAATCTAGGAAGGGGGAATTACCACATAATTCTGAGAGGGAGAATACATGTAGGATTCCACTATTTAGGACTCTCTGAACACTTTATTACTCTTCATCAGAATTATTAAAATATTGTTTTAATTTTAATGTGCACTTGTGTGTGGCATTACATACAGGATGGATGTCCCTTATTATAGTTGAGAGTTGTGTAGGTCTCTTCATTACTTCTTCTCCAGCCAACTCCAATAGTGCTAGCTTTTCTACTGACTAGAAGAAGACTAGGTTTAAATTTTAATTCCTTTGTTCCTGATATTTTTAAGAAAAATGCTATTAACACTCTACTGAATAGGGCCTTTGTTTTATGTTCTAATTGGAATAACTTTGATCAGGAAATTAATTTTCTTGTGAAATTTTTTTCAAATAATGGTTATCCTTTGCATGTGGTTTATACTTTTATAAGGAATTTCTTAAATAAGAAGTTTCACCCATCGTGTAGGATTACTACAGTGGAAAGGGATCTTAAATATATTAAATTACCATTTTATGGCAGTATTAGCTTTTCTGTAAGGAGTCGTTTGAGGAGACTGTTGCAGCAGTGTTATCCTCAAGTAGACTTTAGATTTATTTTTGTCAACACAAATACCATAGGCTCTTATTTTAAATTTAAAGATAAAGTGCCTATTCCCTTGTGCTCAAATGTCGTATATATGTATAATTGTTCCAGCTGTAATGCTGGATATGTCGGGAGTTCCATTCTGAACTTTAAGATTAGGATACTTGAGCACCGGGGATTATCTTTTAGGACTGGATTACCATTGTCTAAACCAGCATTTTCGGAGATTAGAAACCATTGTTATGAGTTTGATCATTCTCTGCTGGAATCTGATTTTAAAATTCTGGACACTTGTATGAATGGCCAGTCAGATTTGAGAGTAATGGAATCCTTATATATAAGGAGCTGCGGCCTCTGTTAAATAACAACCTTTCAGCTGTTCAATTGTACACTGTATAGTGCACAGTAGGCCCTGTAATTTGATTTTTAGTTTATTTTGGTAGTTTAATTTTGTTTAGTTTACCATGTCTTTGCCCTTTCTTACTTATTTCAAGTCTTAACATTGTACATTAATATAATCTTTTATTTAGGATATATAATACATTTTTTGGTATTTATTTTATTTAATATTTGAGTTTTTTATAAGATTTTGGTTAGTACTTTATAATTGTCGTTTATTCTGTTTGTATTTTATATACATTTTTTGTAGATTTGTAGTCATTATATAAATATTTGTTATAGTGTTTAGTATCTATGTGTTAGGTATCAAGTTTCACTTCTGATCACTTCACGTAAGTTTAATAGAATGGTTTGTTTTAGTAGTTATAAATTTCATCTTGTAGTTTAATGGATTTTAAATTAGTTTTAATATATGTGACAGTTAATAAGTTTTATTTGTATTGATCACTTTAAGTGCGCTTAAGTGTTTTGTTTTTTAAGCTTTTTCCTTTCTTTGATAGGCAATTATATTCAGAATGAGTTCTTTGTTTACCAGCTATTTGACTGTGATTTCTGTTTTTTCTTTTAGATCTGATGATGAATATGAGAAGTATTCGAAACGTTATGTTTTTTAAAGTAAAGATTCTGATACAAGATGTTCAGTATATCCCTGGTTTTCCTATTCATCTTAAAATTAAGGTTCCCGAAGGGAACATCGATCATAAATATTTTATTAAAACGATATGGAAGACCTACAGTTACGTTATACAGAAGAATAGAGAAAGTGGATTTCGCAGTTAAGAAGGCTCACTTGGATTTGGAATTTCTACAAACCTGTAAGGCGCATCGTTTGGTCCCAAGATTCCTCAGGTTTAAAGTGTATTCCGACAAATTTGCGTTGACAAGTGATATAATTCTTGGTTATTAAGATTGTTGGACTTTATATATATATATATATATATATATATATATATATATATATATATATATATATATATATATATATATATATATATATATATATATATATGTCGTACCTAGTAGCCAGAACGCAATTCTCGGCCTACTATGCAAGGCCCGATTTGCCTAACAAACCAAGTTTTCCTGAATTAATATATTTTCTCTATTTTTTTTCTTATGAAATGATAAAGCTACCCATTTCATTACGTATGGGGTCAATTTTTTTAATTGGAGTTAAAATTAACGTAGTTATATGACCGAACCTAACCAACCCTACCTAACCTAACCTATCTTTATAGGTTAGGTTAGGTTAGGTAACGGAAAAAGTTAGGTTAGGTTAGGTTAGGTAGGTTAGGTAGTCGAAAAATAATTAATTCATAAAAACTTGGCTTATTAGGCAAATCGGACCCTGCATAGTAGGCAGAGAAGTGCGTTCTGGCTACTAGGTACGACATATATATATATATATATGTATATATATATATATATATATATATATATATATATATATATATATTTATATATATATATATATATATATATATATATATATATATATATATATATATATATATATATTATATATATATTCGTGTTAGAAATATTCGAGAAAATTCGTGTTAATTTCGTCTCCACTCAACGTTGCATGGCCTAACTGCTGCCCAGCACGAGTTAAGTGCATGGAGACTTAATATGCCATAACTCACAGTGAACCTCAACAGTAATCAACCAAAATTAACCAATTTTCGCCTGCCTATCTACGACCCTTCTGTCAAGCGTTCCCCATACGCCTATCCCTACTATAATTCTCCAAGTATCTACCTTTAGAAACACTACCAAGAATCTATCGCCGAAAACATGCCCAAACATAGCACAAGCAAGGTATGGGTGCCTCTCACTCTGGTTCCATTACTCCTAGAGATCTGAATGGAACACTGGCAACGCTGCAATCCTCGCTGATGTTGGTAAACACAGCATCAGCTCCCCCTCCTCACTCCCCCCCTCCAACTCATCTCGAATCTCTAGCTGTAGAATTCATTCAATCTATGGCTCCCTGTCTAAACTTCAAACCTCTCAGAAGTAACCCATGGCTTCAGAAACTGCACAACCTTGTGCTAATGCAATCAGAAGCTATTTCGGCCCTCCAAGCCACAGTCACCCGACAACAACAAACCATAGACTGCCGCCTTGAATCGTCGACGAACAACAACCAAGAAATTCTTAACTTACAAACTGTTGCAAATGATGCAATGGATCAAATACATAAGATTCAGGCCGAGGAAACCCTCTCAGCTCAAAGTGACCTCCTTCAAAAGCTGGAAAAACAGATCAATCTCCTTCAGATTCACCAGGCGGCTTCCGAAGATGACCAAGAGCAACAACAACTTCATGACTCCCTGATAATTAGCTCTACTGATCTACCTGATGAACAACAAGGTGAGAATTGTTGTAACATAGCCCACACCCTAATTAATTCAAAGATCAGAGTCAATGTTGAAATCAAATCAGCTATCAGGATAGATAAAAACAGTCCCCGTAGCAGTAGAATGCTCATCAAACTTGCAAATCCCTCTGTGAAGTTTGACCTCATACAATCAGCTGCTAAGCATAAAACCAACCTCTATATAAATGAGTGTCTTACAAAGCAGCGTGGATCCTTCCTCTTCAGGCTGCGTCAAATTCGCAAACAAAACCCTGGTCTTATCAAGCAGTGCTACACTAGGAATGGAACAATTATTGAGAAGAAGGAAAGTACAGGAAAACGATATGAAATAAAATGTGATCAACAACTACTGGCCTTCTTTAGAGATTGTGGTATATCTGAAAACCTGAACCCGACCAATGCCAGTACTTAAAGTAACTCTTTCAGTGCCCGAGCCTAACCTAACTTAATCTAACTTTGTCCAAGGTGCTGTCTCTGCCTTACCATTTACCTAATGTTCTCTCATTCATATAATTTCCTAAATAATCCGTCAAGTCTCCATGCACTTATGCAAGCATCTACCTCAGTTTCATTGTAAAATTTTACTTTTAAATCTAATCTTACCCTATTCCATTTAAATTTTAAATTTAATTGTATTGATCTATGTCATTTATTGAAATCAATTATTGATCTCATTTTGTTCTTTTAATTAAGTTCATACTAATTATAGGTTAAAAAACTAAGCTAAAGAAAATTTATTATCTTTAAGATTATTTTACTTTACAATTATCATTTGTCAAATTTTTTTATATATTCATTTTGACAGTCTCTACTGATTTTTTGTTCTCTCCACCAAACTTGTGTATCCTCCATGGCTATCTTGTGTATCCTCCATAGACCTTTATTCTACCTCTAATTGTTTCAATTCTTTTGTTTACTTGCATTTATTATTGTGTTTTGCCATAATTATTCTCTAATTTTAGCAAACTTAATACTTTGTAAGCTCTTATTGTATTGTTATACTATTATATTGTTGTGTTTTGCTATAATTACTTTCTATTTTACAGCAGATTTAGTTTTTATCTGTTCCTGTTAATTGCTTATCTTATTGTATCGTGACATTATCTTATCTATATGCTTACTGATATTGATCCTGATCGAAATCTTCTGTTCCATATCCACACAAATCAGCACATTGATCATCATTATTGCAGGTATTACACAGCAAATCTTGCAAAAAACAAACTCCTAAATAGCACCTGCTTATCAGTTTAAACCAAAATGTTAGGTCACTTGGTAAACATTTTGATGATATAAATGCACTACTTACAGCACTAGGTACTAAATTATCTTTCATCATTTTAACAGAAACTTGGCTAAGTAATGACTATACCCAACTCTACAATTTAGCTGGTTATAAAGTCATTCATAACTGTAGGCCTAATAAAAAGGTGGCGGTACAGCAATATATTACAAAGATACCTTCATTTGCAATAGGGTTATTAGTGATAGAGATGACTATTGTGAATATACCTTTGCCAAGTTCTCCAGTAAATCCCTTAAATCCTCCCTGACTATCGGTGCCATCTATAGATTTCCTAATACCAACAAAGCTTTATTCTCTGATAATGTAAGGAATCTTATCATAAATAACAATCTCAACAAAAATCACATCATTCTGAGAGGTGATTTCAATATTGACCTGGGTCTCCAAAACAACCCTCAAGTTGACTATTTCCGTAACAGCATGCACTCCTGTATGCTAATCCCCACAATCACCAAGCCCACCCGAGTCACTCAAACATCTGCCACTACCCTGGATCACCTATGGACTAATATAACAGCTCCCCTTACATCTGGGGTAATTTATGACAGAACAACTGACCACAATCCTACTTTCCTCATAGCAAACATTGACACATCACCACCCGAAACCAATAAACTTTCATTCAGGCTACATAGTGAATCAGCTTTAGGCAATCTCTCTAATGCACTTCACAATATTAACTGGGAATCTGAATTTAATAATTCACAGGATATAAACTCATCAACTAAACTCTTTCTCTCCAAAACTCTAAGCCTCTACAACACTCACTGTCCCCTCCTTACCAAACAAGTAACTGATAAAAGAAAAACATAACCTGTGGCTCACAAGTGGCATAATTAAATCAATCAACAAAAAACATGAATACGAAAAGAAATTAAGGAGTGGCCTAGTTTCAAAGAAAGTAGTTAAAAGGTACTCATCAGTGCTTAAATATCATAAGAAATACCAGTATCATAAGAAAATTAAACTTTCATATTATGAGACTAGATTCAAAGAAGCAAAAGGCAACATGAAAAGCACATGGAATACCATCTCTAATATCCTGGGAACTAAACAACACTCCCACAACCAGATAACACTCTCTAAGGATGGCCTTACACCGTCATCTGACTTAGATATGGCGAATGAATTTAATAGCTTCTTTTCATCGATTGGTGCTAACCTTGCAAGTAAAATCCCACAGACTCAGACACATATCAACACATATCTCTCAGGCAGCTATCCAAACTCTCTTCTCCTCTCACCAGTCAGCCCGTCAGATGTTGTGTCCATCATACACTCACTAAAAACCAAAGCTGGGAACATCAGTGAAATCCCATCCATTGTATACAAGAGCGTCTCCCATGCCCTTGCGCCACCTATAGCTCTGCTGTTCAACAAATCCCTTGAGTGTCATACCTTCCCTGATATCCTTAAAAAGCAAGAGTAACGCCAGTTCATAAAGGAGGTAATCCGGCAGACATAAACAACTATAGACCAATATCGAACCTACCCATAGTATCAAAAATATTTGAAAAAATTATCTACAAACAGCTCTACTCCTATCTCGTAAAATTCGACTTTCTTAGCCCTTGTCAGTTTGGCTTCCGCTCTCAAAAGAGTACCAACGATGCAATTATTAGTCTCCTTGATATAATTTACTCAGCCCTTGACAAAAATGAGTTTCCAGTTGGACTCTTCATTGACCTGAAAGGGCCTTTGATACTGTTAATCACGATTACCTCTTATGTAAACTCCATCATTATGGAATCCGTGGCCATGCACTCGACTATATCCAATCCTATCTTGGTGATAGACACCAATGTGTAGCCATCAATAATATAATCTCTCCCATTCTACCAATAACCGTTGGAGTGCCTCAGGGCAGCATCTTGGGAACTCTTCTATTTCTTATATACAAAATGATCTGCCTAATGTCTCTAACATTCTGAATCCTATTTTATTTGCTGATAATACTACCCTCATCTACTCCAACCCCAACCCACATACACTAAATGATGTTGTTAATAATGAACTAAAAAAAGTCCACTTATGGATGTCAACCAACAAACTAACACTTAACATAGAAAAGACCTACTACATCCTATTTGGAAGCAAATCTACAAATGCAATTCAGCTTTAGATTGACAATGTAAACAATGTAGTTGACACAAGAGAATTTGTGGCAATAAATTGCCATCATTAGCAATAAAAATGATGGAAAGTTTCTTGGCATATTCCTAGACAAGAGACTCAACTTCAATACCCACATACAACACATAACTAAGAAAGTCTCTAAAACAGTTGGTATACTCTCCAAAATCAGATATTATGTACCTAACTCTGCTCTCATCTCTCTATATTATGCACTAATCTATCCCTATCTCAACTATGGTATCTGTGCATGGGGTTCAACCACTGCAAACCACCTCAAGTCCATCATCACCCAGCAAAAACTGCTATCAGAATAATATCAAATTCTGCTTTCAGACAACACAGCCCCCTTGTTTAACTCCCTAAACATGCTAAACATAATCTCACTCCACAAATTCTCTTGTGTCAACTACATTTACAAAACCCTGTTCTTAAATGCAAATCCTTGTCTGAAACTCTTCCTGGACAGATGTAATAGGACCCATTATCACCACACCAGAAATAAATATCTCTTTGATATCCCCAGAGTTAAACTTAATCTGTGTAAACACTATGCAAATAAAGGGACCAAGTTTATGGAACTCACTCCCTACTGAATTGAAAAGCTGTCCAACTTTTACATCATTCAAAATCAATACTAAAAGTACCTAATTTCATCTTCATAGTTTTTCACTTTTTGCCTTAAAATTGCACTGTATCAATTGCTACCCAATCTCCCAACCTTTATGTTCCCAATTTGAACTTCTTTACCATTGTGACCATTGCTGTTTTCCTATATGTGCTGCCAATCTGCTGTATGGTGTTTATAAATCTTGTTTATCTGTATCTTTTGCTACCCAGTCTCCCAATCTTTATGTACCCAATTCGAACATCTTTACCAGTGTTATCATTGCTGTCTTATATGTGCTGTCAATCTGCTGTATGGAGTCAATTAATCTTGTTTAAATTACTAATCAAGCTGTCAATGTAATCAACTAGAGCTTTAATATAACAATGTGCTTTAATACACTTACTTAGTTCTCTCATCTCATTTTTCTCATTGCTGTCTTATATGTGCTGTCAATCTGCTGTATGGAGTCTATTAATCTTGTTTAAATTACTAATCAAGCTGTCAATGTAATCAATCAGAGCTTTAATATAACAATGTGCTTTAATATACTTACTTAGCTCTCTCATCTCATTTTTCTCTTGCAATGTATCTTTATCATTTATCAATTCTGATAGAAATTACCTACTTAAAATTATCTGTTAGATTAAGAACCTGCCCGAAACGCTGCGCGTACTAGTGGCTTTACAAGAATGTAAATACTGTACTATCCAATGTATTCGCACAAACCCAATGTACCTTCTTGTGTATATATAAATAAATAAATAAATAAATAAAAAAAAATATATATATATATATATATATATATATATATATATATATATATGCGAACAAGCCTGAATGGTCCCCAGGACTATATGCGAATGAAGTATATATATATATATATATATATATATATATATATATATATATATATATATATATATATATATATATATATATAATATATATATATATATATATATATATATATATATATATATATATATATATATATGCGAACAAGCCTGAATGGTCCCCAGGACAATATGCAACTGAAAACTCACACCCCAGAAGTGACTTGAACCCATACTCCCAGATGCCACGCAACTGGTATGTACAAGACGCCTTAATCCACTTGACCATCACGACCGGACATAATGAGGTGATAGCCGAGGCTATTTGAACCACCCCACCGCCGGCACTCGGATAGTAATCTTGGGCATAGCATTTTACCAAATCACCTCATTCTTTGGGGCACACGTGAGGAACACAAATGCGAACAAGCCTGAATGGTCCCCAGGACAATATGCAACTGAAAACTCACACCCCAGAAGTGACTCGAACCCATACTCCCAGATGCCACGCAACTGGTATGTACAAGACGCCTTAATCCACTTGACCATCACGACCGGACATAATGAGGTGATAGCCGAGGCTATTTGAACCACCCCACCGCCGGCACTCGGATAGTAATCTTGGGCATAGCATTTTACCAAATCACCTCATTCTTTGGGGCACACGTGAGGAACACAAATGCGAACAAGCCTGAATGGTCCCCAGGACAATATGCAACTGAAAACTCACACCCCAGAAGTGACTCGAACCCATACTCCCAGATGCCACGCAACTGGTATGAACAAGACGCCTTAATCCACTTGACCATCACGACCGGACATAATGAGGTGATAGCCGAGGCTATTTGAACCACCCCACCCAAGGTGGGGTGGTATGCTATGCCCAAGATTACTACCCGAGTGCCGGCGGTGGGGTGGTTCAAATTGCCTCGGCTATCACCTCATTATGTCCGGTCGTGATGGTCAAGTGGATTAAGGCGTCTTGTACATACCAGTTGCGTGGCATCTGGGAGTATGGGTTCGAGTCACTTCTGGGGTGTGAGTTTTCAGTTGCATATTGTCCTGGGGACCATTCAGGCTTGTTCGCATTTGTGTTCCTCACGTGTGCCCCAAAGAATGAGGTGATTTGGTAAAATGCTATGCCCAAGATTACTATCCGAGTGCCGGCGGTGGGGTGGTTCAAATAGCCTCGGCTATCACCTCATTATGTCCGGTCGTGATGGTCAAGTGGATTAAGGCGTCTTGTACATACCAGTTGCGTGGCATCTGGGAGTATGGGTTCGAGTCACTTCTGGGGTGTGAGTTTTCAGTTATATATATATATATATATATATATATATATATATATATATATATATATATATATATATATATATATATATATATATATATATTATTAAATATGACCGAAAAAGTAAGATTAATAATTCTAACACGAATTTTCTCGATCTTTCTTACGTTTCTTTTCACTGTTGGTGGTAATTCAAAAATCAATTCTCCAAAATTCATTTTTATTTCTAGTATGACGCGACACTTGAGCGCGTTTTGTAAACTTATTACATATTCAAAGACTTTAGTTTAAACATACACAACTGATTAGAACTTACACATCTCCGATTTGTTTATATCTACATTTGAGTGAGGTGGATGGGGTGAGGTGGTATTAATAGGGTATTAAATTCCTAAACACAAGACAGAACACGAAACAATGGGTATTGAATGGAAGTGATTTGTAGAAAGCCTATTGGTCCATATTTCTTGATGCTTCTATATTGGAGCGGAGTCTTGAGGTGGGTAGAATATAGTTGTGCATTAATTGGCTGTTGATTGCTGGTGTTGACTTCTTAATGTGTAGTGCCTCGCAAACGTCAAGCCGCCTGCTATCGCTGTATCTATCGATGATTTCTGTGTTGTTTACTAGGATTTCTCTGGCGATGGTTTGGTTGTGGGAAGAGATTATATGTTCCTTAATGGAGCCCTGTTGCTTATGCATCGTTAAACGCCTAGAAAGAGATGTTGTTGTCTTGCCTATATACTGGGTTTTTTTGGAGCAAACAGTCCCCAAGAGGACATTTGAAGGCATAGACGACGTTGGTCTCTTTCAAAGCGTTCTGCTTTGTGTCTGGAGAGTTTCTCATGAGTAGGCTGGCCGTTTTTCTGGTTTTATAGTAAATCGTCAGTTGTATCCTCTGATTTTTGTCTGTAGGGATAACGTTTCTATTAACAATATCTTTCAGGGCCCTTTCCTCCGTTTTATGAGCTGTGGAAAAGAAGTTCCTGTAAAATAGTCTAATAGGGGGTATAGGTGTTGTGTTAGTTGTCTCTTCAGAGGTTGCTTTTCTTCTCTTCTTTTCAACAGTGAAAAGAAATGTATGAAAGATCGAGAAAATTCGTGTTAGAATTATTAATCTTACTTTTTCGGTCATATTTAATAATATATATATATATATATATATATATATATATATATATATATATATATATATATATATATATATATATATATATATATATATATATATATATATATATATATATATATATATATATATATATATATATATATATATATATTATTAAATATGACCAAAAAAGTAAGATTAATAATTCTAACACGAATATTCTCGATCTTTCGTACATTTCTTTTCACTGTTGGAGGTAATTCAAAATCAATTCTCCAAAATTCATTTTTATTTCTAGTCTGACGCGACACGAGCACGTTTCGTAAAACTTATTACATTTTCAAAGACTTTAGTTTACAAATACACAACTGAATAGAACTTAGACATCTTCGATTTTGTTTATATCTACATTTGAGTGAGGTGGATGGGGTGAGGTGGCATTAATAGGGTATTAATTTCATCAACACAAGACAGAACAAGAGGTGGCATAAATAGGGTATTAATTTCATCAACACAAGACAGAACACGAAACAATGGGTATTGAAATGGAAGTGATTGTAGAAAGCCTATTGGTCCATATTATTTGATGCATCTATATTGGAGCGGAGTCTTGAGGTGGGTAGAATATAGTTGTGCATTAATTGGCTCTTGATTGCTGGTGTTGACTTCTTAATGTGTAGTGCCTCGCAAACGTCAAGCCGCCTGCTATCGCTGTATCTATCGATGATTTCTGTGTTGTTTACTAGGATTCTCTGGCGATGGTTTGGTTGTGGGAAGAGATTATATGTTCCTTAATGGAGCCCTGTTGCTTATGCATCGTTAAACGCCTAGAAAGAGATGTTGTTGTCCTGCCTATATACTGGGTTTTTTGGAGCTTACAGTCCCCAAGTGGGCATTTGAAGGCATAGACGACGTTGGTCTCTTTTAAAGCGTTCTGCTTTGTGTCTGGAGAGTTTCTCATGAGTAGGCTGGCCGTTTTTCTGGTTTTATAGTAAATCGTCAGTTGTATCCTCTGATTTTTGTCTGTAGGGATAACGTTTCTATTAACAATATCTTTCAGGACCCTTTCCTCTGTTTTATGAGCTGTGGAAAAGAAGTTCCTGTGAAAGAGTCTAATAGGGGGTATAGGTGTTGTGTTAGTTGTCTCTTCAGAGGTTGCATGGCGTTTCACTTTCCTTCTTATGATGTCTTCGACGAAACCATTGGAGAAGCCGTTGTTGACTAGGACCTGCCTTACCCTACAGAGTTCTTCGTCGACTTGCTTCCATTCTGAGCTGTGTCTTAGAGCACGGTCGACATATGCGTTAACAACACTCCTCTTGTACCTGTCTGAGCAGTCGCTGTTGGCATTTAGGCACATTCCTACGTTCGTTTCCTTAGTGTAGACTGCAGTGTGGAAACCTCTGCTCTTTTCCATGACTGTTACATAAAGAAAGGGCAGCTTCCCATCCTTTTCCATCTCGTAAGTGAAACGCAGCACGGAACTCTGCTCAAATGCCTCCTTCAGCTCCTGCAGATGTCTGACATCAGGTACCTGTGTAAAAATGTCGTCAACATACCTGCAGTATATGGCCGGTTTCAAGTTCATGTCGACTAAGACTTTTTGCTCGATGGTACCCATGTAGAAGTTTGCAAACAGGACACCTAGGGGAGAACCCATGGCGACCCCATCTACTTGCTTATACATGTGCCCATCCGGGCTCAAGAAGGGTGACTCTTTAGTACAAGCTTGTAGTAGTTTCCTTAGAATATTTTCGGGTGTGTCAAGAGGAGTACAGGCTGGATCACGATACACTCTGTCGGCTATCATCCCGATTGTGTCGTCCACAGGTACGTTGGTAAACAGCGATTCTACGTCCAACGAGGCTCTTATCCCTGTGGCCCGTGTGCCCCGCAGTAAGTCAACAAATTCCTTTGGAGACTTCAGGCTGAAGGCGCAAGGAACATAAGGAGTCAGCAGGCCGTTGAGTCGCTTCGCCAGTCTGTACGTGGGTGTGGGTATCTGGCTAATGATTGGCCGAAGTGGGTTTCCAGGCTTGTGTGTCTTGACATTCACCTCTGCTGGTGTTCCGAGAAAATCGCCATTTAGCATCGCTAAATATAGGGATCATCCGTGCATTAACGAGTCCCAGACGTTGCTGCCTGCTTCACCTAGCATCGAAGACACCACGTCCGGTTGGATGAGCAATCTTATCATTCTTTATGGTCATGATTACAGTGATAGATTATCCAATCGTTAGGACGTAGATTATTAAATAAACCTAGTAAGAATAATTTCGTAAAGCGGTTAATTCCTTCAATGGATATTAGTTAATGTAACTGTAGTTCAATAGAAATTACATTTTATGCCTTTCACAGCGTGGAATAAAGGTGACGAGAGCGGATCATCTTGACTGGAGAACCATATGTCCAAGACACCTTTACATTGAGACAAGATTGTACTGATATAGGAAGACTGTTAGATGCACTTCTCATTATCTACTTGACAGCTGTGTTGATCATTACTTTGTTATGATATTGTAGTTAGTTTACTAACACCATAACCCTTTTTTCTTGATAAATTTTATTATTGAAATTATGCAATATAATGTTTATTAGGTAGATCTAGCAGTTTTAGATCTACCCCCAAAAAGTGTGGAAGTGGAATAATCTAACTAATTTTATTCAATTGATACAGTCCCCTTATGTCAAATATTTATCTAGATTAATTAATTAATTTATGATTATAGTAAACTATATGTTGGAAGATTTTCCCCACATATAGGTCAATATTCAATCAATATCGGCCACGTTTTGTCAAATTTATATATTTTCTTTCTAATATATTAATCCCAAGTTTGCCCCGAACGTCCATTAATTGTCAAACTATCTCCTCGGCAAAGTGCCACAAGAATAACAGGTAACTAGGATCAATTATAACAAATGATCAAGACAAATTGACCAAAATGATCGAGCTAAATCCACTTATAATAGCTAATAGCATTAGTGTTAACTCTGTCAGTGGATTAATTAAAGAGATGTTTGGGGGTCTCTTCTGAACCCACAATTTAGAGATAATATGAACATTACTGGAACACTAACCTTCGGTGTCAACAGCGTTAATCTCAGCACTGTGGCACATCAGCAGACTTATCATGTGAAGAGGACTGGCGCTCCATCTGGCCGCAGTGTTAAGTAATGGCAATTCCCACTCGTTCCGCCAGTCTTAACCGAGGATGAAATAGAAAAAATGTCATAATTTTAAAAACTTTTAAATAAATTTAATTTTAAAATTTTCTTATTACAAATATTGTAATAAAAGTGTGATATAAGGATAATTTCTTAAGTATTATATTTACTGCATTTAGAGATCAGACATCTTAAGAATGTACATTCATGAGCAATGTATTCCGTCATGTATTCTGTTGAACAAACAGAATTTGCCAACCATTCGAGCCTTAACACACACACACACACACACACACACACACACACACACACACACACACACACACACACACACACACACACACACACACACACACACACACACACTTACACACACACACACACACACACACACACACACACACACACACACACACACACACACACACACACACACACACACACACACACACACACACACACACACACACACACACACACACACACATACACACACTTAAACCTCACTTCGCTGGAAGACAGAAGAGTTAGGGGGGACATGATCACCACATTCAAGATTCTGAAGGGGATTGATAGGGTAGATAAAGACAGTCTATTTAACACAAGGGGAACACGCACAAGGGGACACAGGTGGAAACTGAGTGCCCAAATGAGCCACAGAGATATTAGAAAGAACTTTTTTAGTGTCAGAGTGGTTGACAAATGGAATGCATTAGGAAGTGATGTGGTGGAGGCTGACTCCATACACAGTTTCAAGTGTATATATGACAGAGCCCGATAGGCTCATGAATCTGTACACCTGTTGATTGACGGTTGAGAGGCGGGACCAAAGAGCCAGAGCTCAACCCCCGCAAACACAACTAGGTGAGTACAACTAGGTGAGTACACACACACACACACACACACACACACACACACACACACACACACACACACACACACACACAAACACACCTTGCGAGGGGGCACATGGACCCCCGTGGAGGACTGGGGGACCCCCCTACCTCTTCCTCCATTTCCCTCTTCCCCCCCTTCTACCCCAATGCCCACACCTACCCCTGAGTTCCCTCTGACTAATACAACCTCCCTCCCATTCTCATTATCCATGTTCCATCTGCCCCTCTTCCCCCTACCCCCTCTATCCTTCTCCCCCGCAACCTCTAACTGACTCCTAACCTTACGCTACCTCCCAACCCCTCTATGCCTATCAGACCCTCCCAAATCTTCAGACCCAGTATGTCCTTCCTACTTCAGACCTTCCTACCAAGGCCCTATCCCAGACCTTCCTACCTACCTTCCTAGATGCCCAGTTCCAATTCGCCCCCCAAGCACCCCTCCCGACACCTTTCACCCCCCGGACCCCCCCCCCCAGACACCCCAGGATCACCCCAAACACCGCCCGGATCCCCCAGACACCCCCCGGATCACCCCAGCCCCCATTCACTCCCCCCCAGACATCCCCAGATCCCCCAGACCTCCAAAATAAGGACGAACTCTGGTACAAGAGTTTCCATGAAGAATCTCAAGGTTTGGTACACCAATGCTGATGGGGTATCTAATAAAGCAGAAGAGATAAAAGAAAGAGTGAGTGAGGCAGATCGTGACATAGTTGCAATTGTGGAAACTAAAATAAATGACATGATCTTTGAAGCAATCCTTCCAGAGAGGTACCAGGTGATACGAAAAGAGGGGACACAGAGACAGGGAGGGGGAGTGGCACTCTTAATAAAGCAGAAATGGAAGTTTGAAGACCTGAGAAATCGGGTTACCAATGAGAGCACAAGCTTCATACATGGAACTCTGACAGCAGATGGGAGGAAGATTGTGATCTTGGTAATCTACAATCCCCCACCAAACAGTAAAAGACTCAGGCAGGAGTATGATGACAACAACAAGGCATGCATAGATGAACTGCAGAAGGCAGCAACACTAGCCCACAGAATGAGAGCGAAGCTGCTGGTCATGGGGGACCTAAATCATGGAGAGATAAATTGGGAATCAAGAAATCCCCATGGAGGGGACGAAACGTGGGGAGCAAAGTTAGTAGATGCTATAGACAGGAATTTCCTAACGCAACATGTAAAGGAAGACACAAGGGAAAGAGGAGGAAATGCACTGAGCCTATTAGACCTGATTTTCACCCAGAACGTAGAAGACATCGAGAATTTGGAACATGAAATACCTCTAGGGGCCAGCGACCATTGTGTCGTAGTCTTTGACTACATGATGGAATTCAAACTTGTGACCATGGGACAAGAGGTAGTGGAAAGGAGAGTTGACTACAGGAAAGGGGACTATAGGAGGATAAGGGACTATCTAAGAGAGGTGCAGTAGGAGGAAGAAATTAGAGGAAAACAGTCCAGTATATGATGGACCTAGTCATACAGAAATGTCAGGAGGCCGAAGAGAGATTTATACCAACAGTAAAGGGAAAAATATAAGAGGGAATGTAATAACCCATGGTCAGGAAGCAAAAATGGCCAGCAGGTGGGAGTGGAGAAAGTACAGAAGACTAAGGACAGAGGACAACAGGATCAGATGCAACAGAGCTAGGAACGATTACATTACCATAAGACGAATATCGGAAAGGGTCTATGAGAACGACATCGCGATCAAAGCGAAAAGTAACCCAAGTTGCTTTGCCACAGCCATATAAGAAGAAAAATGTCGGTAAACGACCAAGAGACAAGACCATGGAAAAAAAAAAAAGGGGGGAATATACTGAAAGTGACAAGGAAATCTGTGAGGCACTAAATGCCAGTTTCCATGGAGTGTTCACTACCGAGCCTGAGCAGCTCTCATTGTTAGAAGGGATTACCCTAGATGAAAGACTATCAGATATAGAGGTGACAGCAGAGGAGGTAATGAAACAGTTGACAACATAGGATGCAACTAAAGCAGTTGGACCAGACAAATTATCACCGTGGATACTAAAAGAAGCAGCGCAGCCCCTCAGCGTGCCTCTGGCAATGATCTTTAATGAGTCACTTATGTCGGGAGAATTGCCCAGTTGCTGGAAGAAGGCAAATGTCGTACCGATCTTGAAGAAAGGTGATAGGGAGGAGGCACTTAACAATAAACCTGTATCACTGACAAGCATCCCATGTAAAATACTCGAAAGAATAATTAGGCTACGACTGGTTGCACACCTGGAGAACGTTAGGTTTGTGAACAAATATCAACATGGGTTCTGGAAAGGGAAATCGTGCCTAACAAACCTTTTGGAATTCTAGGATAAAACAACGAGGATAAGATAGAACAGAGATGGTTGGGCAGACTACATATTTCTGGACTGCCTAAGAGCCTTTGATACAGTACTGCACATGAGACTGCTGTTCAAACTTGAGAGGCAGGCGGGGTGGGAGGAAAGGTCCTAGCATGGATAAGGAACTACCTAACAGGAAAAAGCCAAAGAGTTATGGTAAGGGGCGAGAAGCCGGACTGGCGAACAGTAACGAGTGAAGTACCACAAGGATGGGTGCTGGGACCAATTTTATTTCTAGTGTATGTTAACGACATGTTTACAGGAGTAGAGTCCTACATGTCGATGTTTGCGGATGATGCAAAGTTGATGAGAAGAGTTGTGACAGATGAGGATTGCAGGATCCTCCAAGAGGACCTGAACAGGTTGCAGAGATGGTCAGAGAAATGGCTACTGGAGTTCAACACGAGCAAATGTAAAGTTATGGAAATGGGACTAGGAGATAGGAGACCAAAGGGACAGTACACAATGAAGGGGAACAGCCTACCTGTGACAACGTGCGATAGAGACCTGGGCGTGGACGTAACACCTAATCTATCTCCTGAAGCACATATAAACAGGATAATGACAGCAGCGTACTCTACACTGGCAGAAGTTAGAACATCATTCAGAAACCTAAGTAAGGAGGCATTTAGGGCGCTTTACACTGTACGTGAGGCCAGTCTTAGAGTATGCCGCCTCATCATGGAGTCCCCATCTGAAGAAACATATAAGGAAACTGGAAAAGGTTCAGAGGTTTGCAACGAGACTCGTCCCAGAGTTACGAGGGATGGTGTATGAGGAGCGCCTGAGAGAACTGTGCCTTATGACACGTGAAAGAAGAAGGGAGAGGAGGGAACATGATAGGATCGTATAAAATACTCAGAGGGATTGACAGAGTTGACATAGACGAAATGTTCACACGGAATAGTAACAGAACCAGGGGACATGGGTGGAAGCTGTAAACTCAGATGGGTCACAGGGATGTTAGTAAGTTTTCTTTTAGAGTCAGATTAGTGGGAAAATGGAATGCACTTAAGGAACAGGTTGAGGAAGCAAATACTATTCATAATTTTAAAACTGATATGATAGGGAAGATAGGGAAATAAGACCATACTCATTGCTGTAAACAACCGATGCTCGAAAGGCGGGATCCAAAAGTCAATGCTCGATCCTGCAGACACAATTAGGTGAGTACAATTAGGTGAATACACACACACCAGAAATATGGAAGACGGCTATTGTAGTCCCAATATACAAAAAGGGCGACAGATAAGAGGCACTGAACTACAGGCCAGTGTCGTTAACTTGTATACCATGCAAAGTGATGGAGAAATCGTGAGAAAAAACCTAGTAACTCATCTGCAGAGAAGGGACTTCGTGACAACCCATCAACATGGGTTCAGGGAGGGTAAATCTTGCCTTACAGGCTTAATAGAATTCTACGATCAGGTGAGAAACATTAAGCAAGAAAGAGAAGGATGGGCGGACTGCATTTTTTTGGACTGTCAGAAAACCTTTGACTCAGTACCCCATAAAAGGCTGATGCAAAAGCTGGAGAAACAGGCAGGAGTAACTGGTAGGGCGCTCCAGTGGATGAGGGAGTACTAAGCAATAGGAAGCAGAGAGTTACAGTATTGAGTGAGACCTCAGATTGGCGTGAAGTCACCAGTGGAGTCCCACAGGGCTCTGTACTCGGACCATTTCTGTTCCTGATAGGCTCAGGAACCTGAACACCAGTTGATTGACAGTTGAGAGGCGGGACCAAAGAGCCAGAGCTCAACATCCACAAAATAAATAGGTGAGTACACACACACACACCCCAAGAACCGCCATCATCAATCTACTAGAACTTAGTGAATCACCACGTTGGGAGGCGATGACGGATCACCATTGTCATCCATACATCGTCATTACTCATCTGGTTGTGTGAGCGGGAGGCAGACTGGAATGTACCCCCTCTCTGGTCAATTAATCAGGTGTACAGAGTGAGGTAAAATATTATCAAATTCTTGTTCAGGATATCATATATATTTAAAATCTCTAAGTTGCTCATTTTAGGTAGAGGTAAACGATTACTGGAACTCGTGATACACGCATGCACGCACGCGCATGCGCGCACACCCACGTACGTATGCACGCATACACGCACACACACAAAAAAAAAAACACACACACGCACACACACACTTATATATTATGTGAGAAATCTTTAAAGAATTCTGATAAAGAAAGAGATCTAGGGGTGGTTCTAGATAGAAAACTATCACCTGAGGACCACATAAAGAATATTGTGCGAGGAGCCTAGGCCACACTTTCTAACTTCAGAATTGCTTTTAAATACATGGATTGCGATATACTAAAGAAATTGTTCACGACTTTTGTTAGGCCAAAGCTAGAATATGCAGCGGTTGTGTGGTGCCCATATCTTAAGAAGCACATCAACAAACTGGAAAAGGTGCAAAGACATGCTACTAAGTGGCTCCCAGAACTGAAGGGCATGAGCTACGAAGAGAGGTTAGAAGCATTATATATGCCAAAACTGGAAGACAGAAGAAAAAGAGGTGATATGATCACTACATATAAAATAATAACAGGAATTGATAAAATCGATAGGGAAGATTTCCTGAGACCTTGAACTTTAAGAACAATAGGTCATAGATATAAACTAGCTAAACACAGATGCCGAAGAAATATAAGAAAATTCACTTTCGCAAACAGAGTGGTAGACGGTTGGAACAAGTTAGGTGAGAAGGTGGTGGAGGCTAAGACCGTCAGTAGTTTCAAACGTTATATGACAAAGAGTGCTGGGAATGTGGGAACCGACCTGTGAGATTTATATTTATTTAATTTATATGAATTTATATTTACGTTAATTTGTATACTTCGATAGCAATTTGTATAATGATAAGTGGACTGTATTTCTGCAATAATCTCATAATCTCACAAATCGATCCTCTACACATTAGGGGGGATTTATATTACACATATGCAGCCAATCAAATTACAGTAATAGCTACATACATTGATAAGGTTCCTTCTCTTATAGTACAGCAGGTTAGTCCACCAGGTATAACTAGAGTGTTGACACCAAATTATCCTCTTTGAGGTAGCTTCTATCACCCAGTAACTGGTGCACATAATCTTGCATCCTCGTCTTGACCTGTCAAAAGTGCGCTAGCTGTGAAGCCAGAATCCTATATATGACAAGCTATATCAGAGAAAACACTATACAGTACATGGAACATTAAAGACCTGGCTTAATTACCTTTAGTTTGAGGCAATTTCGCGATCTAACCGGGTCACCCTATATCCTGACATAATGGCCATAAATGAATGATAAACGGGTTTCGGATAGACACTTAACTTGAATTGTAGACATCGTGTTGGAGATGGTACCTTTGGTTTCCATAACACTACGTCCAAGTAAAATTAACAGGAGCCGAATTTGCTCCCGTGTGAGCCTCTGGTCTCAATAACAATGGCTGCCCTCCTTCCTCCCTCTGACGCCTGGCTTACATTGTCCAGATTTCAGAACATGATAGAAGGGTCACATTTACTCTACTTTAATATTGATAATTAAGTTAATTATATAAGATGTTTTTATGATGGTAAAGTCCAAAGACTAATGTATTTAAGAACAATTCCCAGCAGAATAGCTGGTGAATTATAATAGTATGTGGTGATGATATCCCGTTTTCTTTAGACGGTAATTCCACTACAAGTTACGTTTTCTATGGGTAACTTGTTGGTAATACAGCAGAAATTATTATCTGTCTGTATGATATATTAAATGGTGTCGGATTTTCCGACATAATTCCCAGGGGGCTGCTCACGGGTCGAAGTCCTATTTAGAACAGACGAACACCGATACTCCTCCTCCGAATTATTAGATTAATTTGATGTTAGTAGTTAGTAATCACACATTTGTGTGTCTGTTCGTACAGGACGGATGTCCCGTACTAGAGTTGTAGGGGTTAGAAGTCTAATGCGATTTCATTTCCCTGTCAACTCTTGAAAGGCTAATATTCAAGCCTAATTACTTATTATTTAACCCAGAAGACTGAATGTGATCAAGTACTACAGTCAAGTATGATTCAGGGACTGCAATGAGATCAGTGACATCAGATATAACTTGAAGTTTCTTCAGGTAACTAGTCACTGATATATAAACACTGAGGCCCATGGAATACATCTTGATTAAATAATAAATGTATCAAATCAGTCATCAGATTTATTGGGGTTTAATTTAATTAATTGATTCAGAGGATTGAATAGCTTATCATTAAAGTAAAGTATGGTTCTGAGACTGCAGTGGGTTCAGTGACATTGGTCGCAGTGACTTGTAGCTGTTTAAGCTACTGTTCACTGATTTGCCACTGAGGCCTCATGAACTCATCTTCAGCTTTAAATGATGATACTAACATCAACCTCTGTTGGTATAGTCAGCTGTAATCTCCTTAGTATAATGCTACTGGAGAAATATAATCAGCTGACAAATTTAGATTTCTACTAGTATTGTTTATCTGCAGGCATAGGTCTCCTCAGGCTTGATACTGGGCCTGAGAGTAATTTACCTCCTGCAGAGTTTAACATGGTTATACCCTGATATTTAGTAGGGCTACCGATGAATCGATGGCAATAGTCTGTCCCAATAAGGAGACCGAAGTCGGTGAGGTGATCAGACTTAATATTATCTGCCAATTTTATTCCTCTATTTCTCAGGAATTTGGCTGTTGCTCTCAGACCTTGTACTTGTAGGTCTACTGGTATTTTGTCCACCACAATGGCTTGTACTCGACAGACGTACCTGCCTAAACGTACTGATGGTTGTACCACCTGGTAGACTTGAGGTCCTGCATCTGTTATAAACCCTGAGATATTGAATGACATCTGGGCTACAGGCCTTAACTGTAGTTCTTCTGCCAACTTTTTGGTGATATATGTTCTCTGGGATCCTTGGTCAAACAACCCACGGGTATGGACCTTGGCCCTCTTATTCAGGATGGTAATTTGGGCAGTAGGCAAAGTCGTATTACCTTTAGACTTTGCCGATTGGACACTCTTTGTTTGTTGCACCTTGCAGTACTGTACTGTGGTGGGAATGCTATCTTCCACCTTGGGTCTTGAATACGTTAATTTCGTATATTTGCATAGTGCTGCATGGTGCCTACCTCTTCTACACCTGTTGCAGGTGTTGAATTGGGTATCACAATAGTCTATGTTGTGTGACTTGAGACACCTTGCACATCTCCCTAATTCCTGGAGTCGCTCAATACGAGTGTCTCTGGTTGGATAATTAGCACAACGGTATGTTGAATGTTTCTTTTTGCAGAACATACATGTCCCCCAGCCTACTGCACGTTTGGAAGTTACCGGTTTGGGTGACCTAGTAACAGTAGGCTTGGAGGTTGCTGCTGCATTGTCAGATTTTCTGCAAATTGATGTTTGAGTAATTGACTGATGTTTATTTGGGGAAGTTGTTTACCCTTTAATTGACTATTTTCTATTACTGAAGGCTTGCAAGAGGCTTTAACTTCCTCATTTGCACGTCGTTTGTTTATGATGGAGTGTAAACCTTCAATGATGTCCTGTACTGTCAGGATGGTGTTATGTTGATGTGCATATAATTCATCTAGTATATCGCTGGACATTTTTCGTTGAAGGACTACTTTGGTCATCCATTCACTAGTAGTTATATCAACCTTAAGACTGAATATTCTTAGTAGTGACTCAAACTCCATGCTGAAGGATTGTAATGAGTCAGCAGTCTGATCAGGTTGAGGTAAGTCCAGCAATTGTAGTACTAGATGTATGACAGTTTTCTCATTGCCAGCATTATTCCTAGGAGGCTGGACTGGGAAATTAGTGCTGTCGCTATTTTCATTTACATTTTCTACTACTGGTTCAGCTTCACCTCTAGCTTGGAGGCATGTTAACTTAGTAGCCTCAGGTATTGGGTTTTCAGAAACCACAGAGACTGTGGATAAATTGTCTGAGAACTGCTTAATTTCTGGTGGTATAATATTGGGTGAAGCTGTAGTGAGTGAAGCTTTCCTGGGTGAAGCTTTATCCTTGTTGATTAAAGGATCTAATCTGGCTTTACATTATTCTCAAAAAGATCCAGATCATCCATAACATTATCTACTTTATTGATGTACTTGCTATTTGTTCTGATTCAATTATCCTGTGTAAATGTTCCAACCTGCCTTGAGTTTCTTCTTCATATTGTGCAAGGTCAGACAGGAATGGTTCCACATCTTCAACTACTATGTCGTCGTCGTGGACCTGATTTTGGTAAGATTTCCTATTTGCTTTCAATATATGCAATTGGGTTTGAATCTGTAACAGTGGTATTTTCAACCGACGAT
>NW_025574353.1:0-80225 GCF_020424385.1 Procambarus clarkii
ACTGCTCAGGTTCCTACAGTGTTAAGACTGCCTTGGTGCCAACAGTGGTGTTAAGACTGCCCTGGTGCCTACAGTGTTAAGACTGCTCAGGTGCCTACAGTGTTAAGACTGCCCTAGTGCCTACAGTGGTGTCAAGACTGCCCTGGTGCCTACATTGTTAAAACTGCTCAGGTTCCTACAGTGTTAAGACTGCCTTGGTGCCAACAGTGGTGTTAAGACTGCCCTGGTGCCTACAGTGTTAAGACTGTCCCGATGCCTTCAAATGTGTTAAGAGTGACCTTGTGCCTACAATGGTCTTAAGACTGCCCTAGTGCCTACACTGTTAAGACTGCCCTGGTGCCTACAGTGTTAAGACTGCCCTGGTGCCTACAGTGTTAAGACTGCCCTGGTGCCTACAGAGTTAAGACTGCCCTGGTGCCTACAGTACTAAGACTGCCCTGGTGCCTACAGTGTTAAGACTGCCCTGGTGCCTACAGTGTTAAGACTGCCCTGGTGCCTACAGTGTTAAGACTGCCCTGGTGCCTACAGAGTTAAGACTGCCCTGGTGCCTACAGTACTAAGACTGCCCTGGTGCCTACAGTGTTAAGACTGCCCTGGTGCCTACAGTGTTAAGACTGCCCTGGTGCCTACAGTGTTAAGACTGCCCTGGTGCCTACAGTGTTAAGACTGCCCTGGTGCCTACAGTGTTAAGACTGCCCTGGTGCCTACAGTGTTAAGACTGCCCTGGTGCCTACAGTGTTAAGACTGCCCTGGTGCCTACAGTGTTAAGACTGCCCTGGTGCCTACAGTGTTAAGACTGCCCTGGTGCCTACAGTGTTAAGACTGCCCTGGTGCCTACAGTGTTAAGACTGCCCTGGTGCCTACAGTGTTAAGACTGCCCTGGTGCCTACAGTGTTAAGACTGCCCTGGTGCCTACAGTGTTAAGACTGCCCTGGTGCCTACAGTGTTAAGACTGCCCTGGTGCCTACAGTGTTAAGACTGCCCTGGTGCCTACAGTGTTAAGACTGCCCTGGTGCCTACAGTGTTAAGACTGCCCTGGTGCCTACAGTGTTAGGACTGCCCTGGTGCCTACAGTGTTAAGACTGCCCTGGTGCCTACAGTGTTAGGACTGCCCTGGTGCCTACAGTGTTAAGACTGCCCTGGTGCCTACAGTGTTAAGACTGCCCTGGTGCCTACAGTGTTAGGACTGCCCTGGTGCCTACAGTGTTAAGACTGCCCTGGTGCCTACAGTGTTAAGACTGCCCTGGTGCCTACAGTGTTAAGACTGCCCTGGTGCCTACAGTGTTAAGACTGCCCTGGTGCCTACAGTGTTAAGACTGCCCTGGTGCCTACAGTGTTAAGACTGCCCTGGTGCCTACAGTGTTAAGACTGCCCTGGTGCCTACAGTGTTAAGACTGCCCTGGTGCCTACAGTGTTAAGACTGCCCTGGTGCCTACAGTGTTAAGACTGCCCTGGTGCCTACAGTGTTAAGACTGCCCTGGTGCCTACAGTGTTAAGACTGCCCTGGTGCCTACAGTGTTAAGACTGCCCTGGTGCCTACAGTGGTGTTAAGACTGCCCTGGTGCCTACAGTGTTAAGACTGCCCTGGTGCCTACAGTGTTAAGACTGCCCTGGTGCCTACAGTGTTAAGACTGCCCTGGTGCCTACAGTGTTAAGACTGCCCTGGTGCCTACAGTGTTAAGACTGCCCTGGTGCCTACAGTGTTAAGACTGCCCTGGTGCCTACAGTGTTAAGACTGCCCTGGTGCCTACAGTGTTAAGACTGCCCTGGTGCCTACAGTGTTAAGACTGCCCTGGTGCCTACAGTGTTAAGACTGCCCTGGTGCCTACAGTGTTAAGACTGCCCTGGTGCCTACAGTGTTAAGACTGCCCTGGTGCCTACAGTGTTAAGACTGCCCTGGTGCCTACAGTGTTAAGACTGCCCTGGTGCCTACAGTGTTAAGACTGCCCTGGTGCCTACAGTGTTAAGACTGCCCTGGTGCCTACAGTGTTAAGACTGCCCTGGTGCCTACAGTGTTAAGACTGCCCTGGTGCCTACAGTGTTAAGACTGCCCTGGTGTCTACAGTGTTAAGACTGCCCTGGTGCCTACAGTGTTAAGACTGCAATGGTGCCTACAGTGTTAGAACTGCCCTGGTGCCTACAGTGGTGTTAAGACTGCCCTGGTGCCTACAGTGTTAAGACTTCCCTGGTGCCTACAGTGTTAAGACTGCCCTGGTGCCTACAGTGTTAAGACTGCCCTGGTGCCTACAGTGTTAAGACTGCCCTGGTGCCTACAGTGTTAAGACTGCCCTGGTGCCTACAGTGTTAAGACTGCCCTGGTGCCTACAGTGTTAAGACTGCCCTGGTGCCTACAGTGTTAGGACTGCCCTGGTGCCTACAGTGTTAAGACTGCCCTGGTGCCTACAGTGTTAGGACTGCCCTGGTGCCTACAGTGTTAAGACTGCCCTGGTGCCTACAGTGTTAAGACTGCCCTGGTACCTACAGTGTTAAGACTGCCCTGGTGCCTACAGTGTTAAGACTGCCCTGGTGCCTACAGTGTTAAGACTGCCCTGGTACCTACAGTGTTAAGACTGCCCTGGTGCCTACAGTGTTAAGACTGCCCTGGTACCTACAGTGTTAAGACTGCCCTGGTGCCTACAGTGTTAAGACTGCCCTGGTGCCTACAGTGTTAAGACTGCCCTGGTGCCTACAGTGTTAAGACTGCCCTGGTGCCTACAGTGTTAAGACTGCCCTGGTGCCTACAGTGTTAAGAATGGCCTTTTATTGTTTTATAATGTTACTATGTTTTATTGTTTTATTTGCATTGTTTGCCCGTTTGTCAATTGTTTTTTGTTTGTGTCTTATTGTGTGTTTCTCATGTTTACCTTGTTGCCTTTTCATGTTTAGATCCTTGTTGTCCTGGGCTGTCGGTCTTTCTGGCCGGCGGTTTCTTGTTTTGTTTTGTTATTTTTCACTTGTTTTATTGTATTTATTGTATTTCCCTTGCATGCTTGCATGTAAAAAAAAAAAAGTTCAACTTGCAAGGTGAATGCAACAATTACACTACTTCCCTTGACAACACCGCCCACACTACACTTACCTATATACAACCCATCCCAGGAAATCCTAATTTAAAGGTCACAGCCTGCATACCATCATAAACCAAGAGTCAGGCAGTGTGCAAGTGAGTCGTGGAAGGTTGCTAATGTGATACGAGTATTCCGGGTGGGACATAAATGGTTGGACATATTTCCTTTCACCTAATGCAGCTGTTCATCTACCAGTAAGTAGGTACTCAGGAGTTAGCCAGTTTGTTTTGGAGTTGCATCATGGGTGGGGACAGTAATTCCTCCCTGGGGACGTAGTGGGTGGCCTTGATACAAATCTAACGTGTATAAATACACTCCGGCTTCCTGTCCCCCGATACAATGAATTTTAAACTAAATTAAATTTCAGGAGGATGGGTTCCTTGCTAAGACATTACCCGGGATGAAGTATTAATGACATAAGAACATAAGAATGAAGGTAACTGCAGAAGGCCTATTGGCCCATACGAGGCAGTTCCCATTTATATCCACCCACCCAATAATATTAATATCCCCTTTGTTATGTCTATTCATCGACTTTTAAAATCATGTCAACCCTGATTTTTGAACCTTTCCAGGGAATGTAGCTTAAGCTTTGTCAATATTTCTTCATTATGACAGGTTTCTAATTTGTGGGATTAGCTTTGTCATCCAACGCTGGACGCGTTCTAGTGAATTTATATCCATTTTATAGTACGGTGACCAAAACTGAGCTACATAATCTAAATGGGGCCTAAACAGAGAAAGATATAGCTGAAGAACCACACCAGGTGTCTTGTTACTAACGCTTCGATTAATAAATCCCAGTGTCCTATTTGCCTAATTACGAACATTTATGCATTGATTTTTTTTATTTAAATTCTTACTAATCATAACTCCCTGATCCCATTCGCAATATTACTTCGCAGTCTCAACACCATCTAGCTCGTATCTTGTAACTCTTTCATCTATCCCTAGCCTCAAAACCTTACATTTGTCAGCATTAAACTGCATTTGCTAATCGTTTGACCATTTCAAAACCCTATGTAGATCGTCTTGAATTGATAGTGAGTCTCTTTCTGAGCTTATTTCTTTCCCGATTTCTGTATCATCGGCAAATTTGCAAATGTTGCTGCTCAAACCTCAATATAAATCCTTTATATATATTATGAATAACAGAGGTTCCAGGACAGAGCCTTGAGGCACTACTTACAACATTTTCCCACTCTGATTTAACCCCATTGATACTAACATTGTTTCCTTTGGTATAGGCACGCCCTAATCCAACTTAATATAACACCCCCAATATCATGAGCCTCTATCTTTTTAATCAGTCTTTCATGTAGCACTGTATCAAAAGCTTTGCTAAAGTCAAGGTACACAATATCACAAACCTTACCACTATCAACTGCCTCAACCATGCTGGAATAAAATGATAGCAAATTTCTTAAACATGAACAGTAATGCTAAACATAAAGATGACAATTAAGGTTGGGAAGTCTATCGCCCCTGGGGAGGATTACTTTACCTTGCGGTTACTTTTTCTTTCCAAGGTTACGCGGATCAACGTCCCCAGGGGCCTGGTTTGACCAGGCCTCCTCTCCTTGGTGGTCTGTTCAACAACGTTGTCACTTACACTCATTACATTATATGTGCATAAATAATATATAATTTACTTTCTGAAATGTAACTGTACTGTAATTATTTGATAAATAATTGAGGTAAACAAAGGCATTGCCAGACTTGTGGCTCCCCATGGAGAATTACTGGGTCTAACATTAGTAGCCCAAACTAACAACAACAGTTATTTGGGCTTCAACTTGGCAAAATCCTAAAAATACACACATACACCGCCTCAAATTACGCTATCACACAGAAATACTCATACAGACTAATAAATGTGCAAACACATACAAAGATACACCTGTACGTAGCTGTAATATGTCCATTCATCACTTACCACTTGCACTCTTCCCCCACCAGCCAAAGCAAACCAAATGACACTACAATGTATGCAAAACAGACACTAAAATGCGTTTTCAACACACACTGGCAGGACTCGGTTCATCTAATTGCCCAAAGCTACCAATGCAGGACTACCACAACAATGAAAGCCTCCATCATAGAGGAAATATACAAGCATTCAATACATACTGGAAAACCGTAGGTGACAAACACATACACCATGAACACCACACTACCACATCAAAAGAATAACATATGAGAGTAAATTTATGCAGTAAATAAAGAACCTAAGAATCAAGGAAACTACAGAAGGCCTATTGGCCCATACGAGGGAGCTCCTATTTATATTCATCCAAACTCATTCATATGTATGTCTAACCTACACTTGAAACAATGAAGGCATCCGACTATTATATTATATTACGTGGTAATTGGTTCCACAAATCGACAACCCTGTTATTTTCATTTAATATTACACTTAAACTTGTGTTGGGACTTTTCTTCACTTTCATTCAATAATAATAATAATAATATTATTAATAATAATAATAATAATAATAATAATAATAATAATAATAATAATAATAATAATAATAATAATAATAATTCATGTTACGTTATATCGGGTTCCCTCCTCCCCACAAGGTCGATTTACTGACTCCCCAGGATGCAACCCCACAACAAAGTAGCTCCCTTCTTTTATATCAAAATTTTATTTTGTAATTGCCATTCTTGCCTTGTTTTCCTACAACCAGCCTTCTTATGCAAACAAGTATAGACCCAGAACTAAACCTCTTATCCACTCTCTATGACAATCATCACGTTAATGATCAAAATTGCAGATATTTTACAGCACATGATGTAAACAATGTATGTAAACACATGTAAACACAATGTAAACACATAATCACAATATCTCTTTAATTAACTTGAACGTTAGATCTCTAAGCAAACACTTCAATGATGTTAGTGCCTTGATTGAAACTATTGGCAACAAATTCTCTTTTATTAAACTTACTGAAACGTGGTTAAAAGAGGATACTACTCAACTCTTTAACATGCCGAATGTAAGAGAATGGTCTCTCAAGATTCTCCCACAACTGACTTGAATGGATCATTGCAGTGCACAGTGCACAGACCTTCGTGCACAAGCCTATCTCTCTTAACCCTGGATAGTGACCTGGCATGTTGGGTATCTCCAGAATGCCCACTTAACCAGGAACACTTTCATAATACGGAGGCCGCCGTATGTCCAGGCAGGAAGTAGATACAGGGAAGTTACGCATACTTGCCACAAAGGGTCAGTGGGTACATTGGCTGGTGCCCGCGTGAGAGACATTAGAGGAGAAAACGCCTGCGAGGCGACCCTCTGACCTCTGGGGTCAACCAGCGCGATGGAGAATAACAGCTATGACGTGGTCGTGATGTGTTCATGACGTCACTCCTGCTACTGATCATCGAACGGTCAATATGATTGGTTCCCACTCATTTGCTGCAATGCTATTGGTCAAATTGTAATCCCTTGTGTGTGCTCCACAAGATGCTCTGAGCCTCAGGAAAAATCATTCTCGTGAGGGAACTCTTGCATAGAGGACGTGTCTTGTTCTGTCTATCGGCCAATAGACTGAACACCGTCCATTCCTCATCGTCAAGTTAACTCAGCGTCTTTTCGATATACCAACACTCGCCGAGAATCACGATTGTGAATATATTGTTCAGAAGCCTATAGTGATAAAATCACCAGAGCGAAACAGACTGGTATCAGGTAACCCCTGGTGACAAAGATCGTTGTGAGTGACCTAGAGTGAACTAAGGCAGTGCCGCCGCCTGAGAAACCTGTGTGTGACTTTACCACAAGTGTACCTGCATGGTACCACAGCCACCGCCAGCCGCCACTCTGTCCAGAGCGTGTAATTAGTACCTCAGTACCTCGAGGCGCCCGCCACCGCCCTCACTGTACCACGTGACGTCACCACCCTTACTCACCGCCAGTGCCAAGTGTGTGCGTGTGTCTGTGTGTTAAGCATACAGCACGCCCTCCTGCCCCGTGTCAAATACGGTTTGTGGGAAACCTGTCGTCAACGGTCTTACGTCAGAACGAGGAAACCAGCTGTCAGGCCACCTACGAGTTCTTGTATAAATGTGCCTGAGTGTGGGAGTAAATAAAGAGAGGTACCACCATCTGTAAGTACAAGATCTTGTCATTGTTTTATTGTATCTGTGTTGATCTGAGGTATCAACCACAGTTCTCACCTTCTCATACCTGTCACAGGTTATAGGTGAATCGAAGGTGAATGCGTGTTATCTGTGTGGTATCTCGGCATTTCACTCGTCTGTGAATGTGAGCTTCACATACACCACACATATAGTTATTGTGTGTGATTATTATTGTGCATGTTATTGCCTGTCCCGTTGACAGTGCCATTGTGTTTATTGCATATCATTATTACCCGAGAATTCGGTTGGAACTCTTGTCATCCCTTTACACACAGGCAGTTAGGTTGCCGTCTTAATGATTGGCTGTCAACTGTGTTAAGTTAGGTGTTTCTCCACGAGTGGATCCTAGTCGTTTAGCCAGTCGTCAAGAGTCTCTCTAATGCAAGCATAGCCTTTCTGACGCCAATCTAAAGTAAATCAAGCACCCTGTGTATTAGTGGTTAAGTTAGTAAATAAACTACTGTTAAGATGTATGCGGTGTTTCCGTTGAACCACTTCTGAATACTGCCAACATTACTCAAGCCTTCAGCTCCAGGTGTCTTCAACACAGAGTTGCCTATTATTCACTAAACTATAAATGTGATGAGGACCCTAGGAGTCCCTCAAAGTGTTAAATCATTGAGGAGATTCCAACGATCAACGTGGAGCAGGACCAGGTGAGGCTAGTCTGAGAAGAGACCCTCAAGGACTCTAACTCGACCTTGCTCCCAGGCCCTGTACGGTTGCTCTCGTATTTTCTCTGCTAATTCCGACAGCTTCGTGAAGCGTCTGCCACATGTACATTGGCGACGTACGCATTGCAGTCGGGAAAGCAAAAGAGAAAACCCCCACACCGAACTACTCAGCAATTCACAACTGTCGACCAATTCAGAGAGGTGGTGGTACTGCCTTTACTACCACCAAGAACTAACATGCTTAAAAGTAATTAGAACTAGAGACTGCTGTGGGGAGTATATCTTCGCCAGTTTCAGAGTCAAGAGTGCTGAGTCTGTCCTGACTGTGGGAGCAGTCTATAGAATTCCTAACACTGATGTATCCGAATTCAACTCTAACGTTAGAAATCTAATACTAGATAACAGACTGAACAAAAACCATCTCATTATCGCAGGGGACTTTAATATTGACCTATACGAGCCTGAAAACCCTACTGCTGTTAGCTTCCTCAACTGTATGAATTCCTGCTTCCTCATACCCTTAATCACTAGACCTACTAGAATCACTGATAGTACTGCCACGACTCTTGATCACATCTGGACCAACATAACCTCTCCACTTACTTCAGGTATAATCACCGATAGCACTACAGACCATTACGCAACATTTCTCCTAACATTAACAAACTACCTCTAGAGACAAGGGAGATAAGTTTTAGGCTGCACAATGAAACTGCCATAGGCAATTTTATAGCTGCTGCTGCTAATGTGAACTGCGAGTCCGAATTCGGTGACATAGGGGACATCAACCTAGCAGTGCAATCTTTTCTTGAAAAAACTCTCAGCCTTTATAACACCCACTGTCCTATGCTAACGAAACAATTCACAACTAAAAGGCTAAACAACCCTTGGCTTACAAAAGGGATCCTTAAATCCATTAATAAAAAACATGACCTTGAGAAGAAGTGTAGGATAGGAGTCGTCTCCAAAGAATTTTCAAAGAATTACTCATCATTGCTGTCTAAAATAATTAGAAGAGCCAAAACTAAATACTTCGAAGATAAATTTACCCAAACAAAGGGCAACATTAAGAAAACATGGAGCACAATTTCACAAATATTGGGATCAAAGAAGAGTTTAAATAGCAAACCAATACTCTTGTCAAATAACGATGGTCAGCTTTCAGCCTCTGATACTGCCATTGAGTTCAATAGGTTCTTCTCTTCCATTGGGTTATCCCTTGCAAATGATATTCCATCTTCCAGTACTGATGTTAAGGACTATCTTACAGGTAACTATCCACAGTCTCTGTACCTAACGCCTGCTAATTCCACTGATGTTAATGAGATAATCCTTTCCCTTAAAACCAAGTCTAGTGCCCTTGAGGAGATACCAACTTTAATTTACAAAAAAGCCTCCAGATTTTTAGCCCCTGCTATTGCATTGCTCTTCAACAAGTCACTTGAACTCCAAACCTTTCCAGATATTCTAAAAAAAAGCGAAAGTAACGCCTGTCCACAAATGTGGTGATCTCACAGATGTTAACAACTACAGACCTATATCAATTCTGCCAAACTTGTCAAAAATATTTGAAAAACTAATCTACAAGCAGCTTTACTCTTATCTAGCCAAACACAATATACTTAGCTCTTGCCAATATGGCTTCAGACCCAAAAAAAGCACTAATGATGCACTTATTAGTATGATTAACTTGATAAATGCAGCTCTTGATAAAAATTAGTTCCCTGTTGGGTTATTTGTGGACCTGTGTAGGGCATTTGACACTGTCAACCACCAAAACCTTCTTCTTAAATTACATCATTATGGAGTCAGAGGTCACTCCCTGCAATACCTCAAATCCTACCTTACTGACAGGCTCCAGTATGTTTCTGTTAATAATTCAATTTCTCCCACCCTACCCATCAACATTGGTGTTCCTCAGGGCAGCATACATGGCCCTCTCCTCTTTCTCATCTACATTAATGACCTTCCAAATGCCTCCAAACACCTCAAACCAATTCTCTTTGCTGACGACACAACCTTCATTTATTCCAGTCCTGACCCCCCTTGCTCTAAATGTCACAGTGAATAGTGAGCTAAATAAAATCCATCTTTGGCTAACTGCGAACAAACTCATCCTCAACATTGACAAAACGTTCTATATTTTGTTTGGCAATAAATCCTCAAATCAAATAAATCTCAGGATAAATAATACCCAAATTTGTAACAAAATAGACGGCATTCTCATTGACGTTCTTGGCGTTCTCATTGAGCACAAACTGAATTTCCAGGGACACATTCTAAATATATCAAAAAAAGTTTCAAAAACTGTTGGCATTCTTTCTAAGATCAGATATTATGTACCTCGCCCTGCCCAGGTGACGCTCTATTACTCCCTCATCTATCCTTATCTCAACTATGGTATCTGTGCTTGGGGTTCTACTACCCAAAATCATTTACGTCCTCTAATTCTTCAACACAAAGCTGCTATTAGGACAATATCCAACTCTGGCCCCAGACATCATTCGGTACCCCTACTCAAATCTCTGAATACGTTAGATATCAAGTCACTGCACATCCTCTCATGTGTATTATATATACACACATATATATATATATATATATTAGTATATTTTGGTAGCAGTCTTTCCTGTAGACATATATTATTAAATATGACCGAAAAAGTAAGATTAATAATTCTAACACGAATTTTCTCAATCTTTCGTACATTTCTTTTCACTGTTGGAGGTAAATCAAAAATCAATTCTCCAAAATTCATTTTTATTTCTAGTCTGATGCGACACGAGCGCGTTTCGTAAAACTTATTACATTTTCAAAGACTTTAGTTTACAAATACACAACTGAATAGAACTTACGCATCTCCGATTGTATACCTACATTTGAGAGAGGTGGATGGGGTGAGGTGGCATTAATAGGGTATTAATTTCATCAACACAAGACAGAACAAGAGGTGGTATTAATAGGGTATTAATTTCATCAACACAAGACAGAACACGAAACAATGGGTATTTGAATAGAAGTGATTGTAGAAAGCCTATTGGTCCATATTTCTTGATGCTTCTATATTGGAGCGGAGTCTTGAGGTGGGTAGAATATAGTTGTGCATTAATTGGCTGTTGATTGCTGGTGTTGACTTCTTGATGTGTAGTGCCTCGCAAACGACAAGCCGCCTGCTATCGCTGTATCTATCGATGATTTCTGTGTTGTTTACTAGGATTTCTCTGGCGATGGTTTGGTTGTGGGAAGAGATTATATGTTCCTTAATGGAGCCCTGTTGCTTATGCATCGTTAAATGCCTAGAAAGAGATGTTGTTGTCTTGCTTATGTACTGGGGTTTTTGGAGCTTACAGTCCCCAAGAGGGCATTTGAAGGCATTGACGACGTTAGTCTCTTTTAAAGCGTTCTGTTTTGTGTCTGGAGAGTTTCTCATGAGTAGGCTGGCCGTTTTTCTGGTTTTATAGTAAATTGTCAGTTGTATCTTCTGATTTTTGTCTGTAGGGATAACGTTTCTATTAACAATATCTTTCGGGACCCTTTCTTCCGTTTTATGAGCTGTGGAAAAGAAGTTCCTGTAAAATAGTCTAATAGGGGGTATAGGTGTTGTGTTAGTTGTCTCTTCAGAGGTTGCATGGCGTTTCATTTTCCTTCTTGTGATGTCTTCAACGAAACCATTGGAGAAGCCGTTGTTGACTAGGACCTGCCTTACCCTTCAGAGTTCTTCGTCGACTTGCTTCCATTCTGAGCTGTGGCTGAGAGCATGGTCGACATATGCGTTAACAACACTCCTCTTGTACCTGTCTGGGCAGTCGCTGTTGGCATTTAGGCACATTCCTATGCTCGTTTCCTTAGTGTAGACTGCAGTGTGGAAACCTCCGCTCTTTTCCATGACTGTTACATCTAGAAAGGGCAGCTTCCCATCCTTTTCCATCTCGTAAGTGAAACGCAGCACGGAACTATGCTCAAATGCCTCCTTCAGCTCCTGCAGATGTCTGACATCAGGTACCTGTGTAAAAATGTCGTCAACATACCTGCAGTATATGGCCGGTTTCAAGTTCATGTCGACTAAGACTTTTTGCTCGATGGTACCCATGTAGAAGTTTGCAAACAGGACACCTAGGTGTCCTGTTTGCAAACAGGACATGGCGTTTCACTTACGAGATGGATATGTTTGACTTTATATATATATATATATATATATATATATATATATATATATATATATATATATATATATATATATATATATATATATATATATATATATATATATATATATATATATATATATATATATATATATATATATATATATATATATATATATAATATATATATATTATACTTTATTTATATATACTTTATATATATTATAATTATATATATATAATATATATAATTATATATAAATTATATAATTATATAATTATAATTATAAAATTATATATAATTATATATTTATATATATATAATATATATAATATATATAATATAGATTATATATATATAATCTTTATTTATATATACTTTATTATATATTTATACTTTATATATATAATATATATATATATATATATATATATATATATATATATATATATATATATATATATATATATATATATATATATATATATATATACACACACTAGCTGTACCCGGCCACGCACTGCTGTGGCTCAGCTTGAGCCACAGCAACGTTCCCCTGTCCCTCAGTCCTCCCCACCATTCCCCTCTTCCCCATTCCTTCGTCCTAACCATTTCCCACTCCACTGTCCCCTCGTTTTCCCCACCATCCCCAACTCCCCAGTCCCCCTCATCCTCCCCACCTTTATCACCCTCACCTGTACCCTCGTCCTCCCTACCATCCCCCCACTCCCGTTCCCTCATCCCCCCCCCCCCACCATTCCCCAATCCCTCGTCCGATGTATTCTCAAATGATCTGATGTTCCTAACACTGAAATATAAGAAAAGCAGTTAAAAGAACAAAATAAAAAACAATGAAAAATACAAAAATAACTATATTCACGAAATGAACGGTATGGTAAACAACACAGATCAATTCCAATGCAATGTCACACAAAATAATTAAATCGAAATGAAAATAAATCAAAATCTATGAAAAATAAATTTTTCAATGAAATCAGAAACAATTAAATAGAACTGTAACATATTTAGTACAGAGTGTATTGCTCTTACAAGGAACAGATGGCGCTGTTGCTTAAAAAAAGAATGTTTTTACCTGTCACAGGTGTGGCATCTATACCTATACTTACGAAATGAATGGTATGATAAACAACACAGATGAATTCCAACGCAGTGTCACACAAAATAGTCAAATCAAAATGAAAATAAATCGAAATCTATGAAAATTCAATTTTTCAATGCAACCGGAAACAATGAAATGGAATTGTATTATATTTAGTATAGTATGTGTTGCTATTACATGCAACAGATGGCACTGTTTAAAAGAAAAAGCATGTTTTTACCTGTCACAGGTGTGCCATCTATATAGTAGGCATATAAAAATATGCACATATTCGAATGGAACGTTGTGTCAATATTTCAAAGCAATTGGTGAAGAACTTTCCTTGATTACAGCGTGTGTTACTCTTACGTCCAATAGACAGCACTGTTTTTAAGAAATAAAACATGATTTTTTCCTGTCACAGGTGACACATGTATATAGTAGGTATATAAAAACACGCGCCTTTTTTAATGCAACATTGTGTCAAAATTTCAAAGCAATCGGTAAAGAGGTTTCAAAAATTTTACTCACATGAAAAACACGTAAAAAACAGTTTAAAAAAAAAATGTTTTTCCCGTCACAGACGTGACATCTATACAGAATGTATATGCAAACCCGCTCGGATGCGAATGGGACGTTGTGTGAAAATTTCAAAGCAATCGGTGAAGAACTTTCAGAGATTAGCGATTTTGAACAAACACTAACATTTTTATTTATATACTAGCTGTACCCGGCCATGCATTGCTGTGGCTCAGCAACGCATGTGCGTTGTTGAGCCATAGCAATTTTTCCCCGTCTCCCAGTCCTCTCCACCATCCCCCCCACTCCACCGTCCCCTCGTCCTCCTAACCATTCCCTACTCCACCGTCCCCTAGTATTCTCCACCATCTCCGACTCCCCCGTCCCCTCGTCCTCCCTACTATTCCCCCCTCCCCCGTCCCCTTGTTCTCCCCACCATTACCCCCTTCTCTGTCCTATCGTTCTCAGTACCATCCCCGACACCGTCTCCTCATCCTCCTCACCATTTCCCACTCCCTCATCCGAATGCATTCCCAAATGATCTGATGTTCCCATCACTGAAATATAATTAAAGGCAATAAAAAACGACATGAAAAACAATGAAGAAATGAAAAAAAGTACTATACTCACAAAATGTATGGTATGGTAAACAACAAAGCTCAATTCCAATACAAACTCACACAAACTAATTAAATCAAATTAAAAAAATCGAAATATATGAAAAAAAATGCAATCGGAAACACTGAAATAGAATTCATAACACATTAAGTATAGCGTGTATTGCTATTACGTTAAACAGATGGCGCTGTTTTTTTTTAAATTATGTTTTTTACCTATGACAGGTGTGGCATCTATATAGTAGGTATATAAAAATACATGCATATTCAAATGAAATGTTGTGTCAGAATTTCAAAGCAATCAGTGAAGAACTTTGGGAAATTACAGCACATGTTGCTCTTATATCCAACAGATGGCGTTCATTATAAAAAAAAAAATGTTTTTTCCTGTCACAGGCGAGGCATGTAAGTTTATAAAAAGATTCGCCTATTCAAATGCAACGCTGTGTCAAAATTTCAAAGCAATCGGTAAAGAGGTTTTGAAGATTTCTCTCACATGATAAACACATGAAAAACACAGCTTTAAAAAAAAACATTTTTTTCCCGTCACAGACGTGATATCTATATAGTATGTATATATGAACCCACTCTGATGCGAATGGAATATTGTGTGAAAATTTCAAGGCTATCGGTGAAGAACTTTCGGAGATTAGCAATTTTGAACAAACGAACATTTCCATTATTATTTAGAATAGCAGTACCCGGCCATGCGTTGCTGTGGCTCAGCAACGCATGTGCGTTGCTGAGCAACAGCAACCTTCCCTGTCCCCCAGTGTTCCCCACCATGCCCACCCCCTCACCCGTCTCCTCGGCCACCCAACCATTCCCCACTCCACCGTCCCTTCGTCCTCCCCACCATTGTGGTGTTGTTGACCATATCGTTCATTTCGTGGGTATAGCTTATTTGATTCTTATTTCATTTTTTTCATTTCGTTTTTTTTAACTGTTCTTCTTATTTTTCAGTGCAATTGGTGGTGAAATTGAGTAGTGAACGATTGATCTGCGCTTGAATTGAAATACTTCGTTAGTATTTTTTGTTTTTGTTTTGAAAACAAGAAAATCGACAACACGTTTATTTCACAGCTGCAAATGAGCAACAAACTGCTATGAATCCACCGGCTGCAACGTTAACTGCTTTCTTCACGTTATGTTAAAATGACAAGTTTGCGAAAACAATGCTGTATTCGGAAGTGCATATGTATTACACGTGGAATGCCAGTAGAAAATCATTTGAACGACGCAAACGTGGAGAACGAATCTACGGACAACCTGGCATATTCAAATAAACTACGATAGGCAGACTGTACACCGTGGATCCCAATCAAGATGAATGCTTCTTTCTTCGCATGCTGTTAGTAAATGTGCTCGGTCCAACGTCTTTCCAGTCATTAAGCTTTGTCAACGGTGTAACACGTACCACTTTCCGTAGTGCATGTCAAGCTCTGAATTTATTGGAGAACGACCGACACTGGGATGTATGCATTAATGACGCGTCCAACACGTCACATACAAATCAAATTCGTGCATTGTTCGCAATCATATTGACCGCATGCTCTCCTTCATCTCCAACAGAGTTATGGGAGAAATATAAATCGCACATGGCTATCCGTCGAATACGAAGGAAAATTCAAATATGAACATGGATTTCACAGCAGAAATCTACAACGAAGCGTTGATATTGATTGAAGATTTGTGCTTAGAAATCGTTAATAAAGTTCTAAATCAATTGGAAATGCCATCACCGAATCGATCTGCTGCTGCTTCGTTCGATGTAGAATTGCGTCGTGAACAAAATTACAACATGAGTGATCTGTTGACGTATGTGCAATCAAATATTCCTAAGCTAACGCTTGAGCGAAAAGGCATTTACAATCAAATAATTCAATCTGTCAATAACGGGTTTCGAGAAATCTTCTTGGATGCACCAGGAGGAACTGTAAATCCTTCCAAATTAAATTGATTCTGGCAGCATTTCGATTCCAAAATGGCATAACCTTAGCTCTTGCATCGTCCGGAATAGCTGCGACATTGTTACCATGTGGAAGAACTGCTACTTCAGCATTGAAATGGACATTGAACATGCAATTCATTGAAACTCCCACGTGCAACATTTCCAAAGCATCCAGCATGGGAAAAGTATTGCAGAAATGTAAACTTATGGTTTGGGATGAATGCACAATGGCCCACAAAAAATCGCTCGAGGCTTTTGATCGAACATTGCAAGATTTGCGTGGAAACATCAGACCATTTGGGAACGCATTAATATTGTTTGCAGAATATTTCAGGCAAACATTACATATAATTCCTCGATACAAGTCCGTCGATACTGTTGAAGAAGCAGATGAAGCGGTTAGTCATCCAACAGAATTTTTTAATTCACTCAATCTGCCAGGGATACCACCACATGTACGGCAATTGAAAATCGGCTTGCCAATTATCATGTTGCGAAATATCAATCAGCTAAAGCTTTACAACGCCACGGGCCTTGCAGTACAAAAATTAATCAGCAACGTCGTAGAAGCAACAATCTTGACAGGACCTTTCAAAGGTGAAGATGCCCTCCTTCCTCGCATTCCTATGATTCCAACAGATATGCTATTTCAATTTAAGAGATTGTAATTTCCAATTCGATTGGTGTTTGCAATCACCATCAACAAAGCTCAGGGCCAATCTTTAGAAATGGTTAGTTTATATCTAAACACGGAATGCTTCTTATATGGACTATTATATGTTGCGTGTTGTAGAGTTGGCAAACCAGACACTCTCTATTTCTCCACAGACAATGGAACAACAAAATATATTGTATACCACAAGCATTGTGAAAATAAACATATTAGAAACGTGCACTTTCTCTTTTCTTTCTTTTCCATTTAATCAGACCGAGCCACAGCAATGCGTGGCGAGTACAAACAGAATTAGTTGCCCTAATCCATACACTCGATCGTGTATATGAACCCAAAGTTGACATGCTAATTGGAAGTGACTCAATTTCACACTTAAATGCACTCAGCTCCCCAAAGCATAACTGTGACATGCTTGTGTCTAGAGCTAGACGTATATATTATCACCACAATGACCACAACCACTATCACCAACATCATCACAATCACCACCATCACCACAATGACCACAACCA
Source organism: Procambarus clarkii (assembly GCF_020424385.1). Lineage (NCBI taxonomy): Eukaryota > Metazoa > Arthropoda > Malacostraca > Decapoda > Cambaridae > Procambarus > Procambarus clarkii. Next base: position 17,418 of record NW_025574353.1, read on the forward strand.
CTATCACCAACATCATTACAATCACCACCACAATGACCACAACCACTATCACCAACATTATCACAATCACCACCATCACCACAATGACCACAACCACTATCACCAACATCATCACAATCACCACCATCACCACAATGACCACAACCACTATCACCAACATCATCACAATCACCACCATCACAACAATGACCACAACCACTATCACCAACATCATCACATCACCACCATCACCACAATGACCACAACCACTATCACCAACATCATCACAATCACCACCATCACCACAATGACCACAACCACTATCACCAACATCATCACAATCACCACCACAATGACCACAACCACTATCACCAACATCATCACAATCACCACCATCACCACAATGACCACAACCACTATCACCAACATCATCACAATCACCACCATCACCAAAATGACCACAACCACTATCACCAACATTATCACAATCACCACCATCACCACAATGACCACAACCACTATCACCAACATTATCACAATCACCACAATGACCACAACCACTATCACCAACATTATCACAATCACCACCATCACCACACTGACCACAACCACTATCACCAACATTATCACAATCACCACCATCACCACAATGACCACAACCACTATCACCAACATCATCACAATCACCACCATCACCACAATGACCACAACCACTATCACCAACATCATCACAATCACCACCACAATGACCACAACCACTATCACCAACATCATCACAATCACCACCATCACCACAATGACCACAACCACTATCACCAACATTATCACAATCACCACCATCACCACAATGACCACAACCACTATCACCAACATTATCACAATCACCACAATGACCACAACCACTATCACCAACATTATCACAATCACCACCATCACCACAATGACCACAACCACTATCACCAACATTATCACAATCACCACCATCACCACAATGACCACAACCACTATCACCAACATCATCACAATCACCACTATCACCACAATGACCACAACCACTATCACCAACATCATCACAATCACCACCACAATGACCACAACCACTATCACCAACATCATCACAATCACCACCATCACCACAATGACCACAACCACTATCACCAACATCATCACAATCACCACCATCACCAAAATGACCACAACCACTATCACCAACATTATCACAATCACCACCATCACCACAATGACCACAACCACTATCACCAACATTATCACAATCACCACAATGACCACAACCACTATCACCAACATTATCACAATCACCACCATCACCACAATGACCACAACCACTATCACCAACATTATCACAATCACCACAATGACCACAACCACTATCACCAACATTATCACAATCACCACCATCACCACAATGACCACAACCACTATCACCAACATCATCACAATCACCACAATGACCACAACCACTATCACCAACATTATCACAATCACCACAATGACCACAACCACTATCACCAACATTATCACAATCACCACCATCACCACAATGACCACAACCACTATCACCAACATTATCACAATCACCACAATGACCACAACCACTATCACCAACATTATCACAATCACCACCATCACCACAATGACCACAACCACTATCACCAACATCATCACAATCACCACAATGACCACAACCACTATCACCAACATTATCACAATCACCACAATGACCACAACCACTATCACCAACATCATCACAATCATCACCACAAAAACGTGTATTTTATTTACCTCTCACTTCAAGTATTTTACAGTCAATTACTTTAGTACTAGCACTCGCAATTCTTGTTTTTTTTTGCAAACAAGAGCATCAGTAGTGGCACTACCACTCTCACTTTCTGATTTTTATGTCAAGCACTAAGCACTAAAGTCAAGTGCTTAGTATTGACAATGACACTAAGTTCCTGACTTTTACAGTCAAGTGCCTTGTATTAGCATTGACACTTGTCGGAAATTTCCAGCACCCCAAGTACTAACCCCTAGCACAAGAATATAAAATCTTTGTGTTAAGAGCTAAATTTATTAGCAAACATTAATTTAGTAAGAGAATGCCAAAACTTACGAGAATTCCAGGCAGGCGGTTGCGTCAGCCACCACAGACTGCCGGGTAAATATTTCCTTGATTAAACTATATAAATAAAAATGGAAATGTTCGTTTGTTCAAAATCGCCAATCCCGAAAGTTCTTCACCAATTGCTTTGAAATTTTGACACAACGTTGTATTCGAATACGCGCCAGTTTTTATATACCTACTATATAGATGCCACACCTGTGACAGGTATAAACGTGCTTCTTTTTATAACAGCGCCACCTTGTTGCACATAAGAGCACCACAAGCTAAATTAATTATGTTACGATTTCATATCAGTGTTTCCGATTGCATTGATAAATAGAATTTTCATAGATTTAGATTTATTTTCATTTAGATTTAATTATTTTGTCAGACATTGCATTGGAATTGAGCTGTGTTGTTTACCATACCGTTCATTTCGTGAGTATAAGTAGAGATGCCACACCTGTGACAGGTAAAACCATGATTTCTTTTTAAACAGCGCCATCTGTTGTGCATAAGAGCAACACACGCTATACTATTTATGTTATGATTCCATTTCAGTGTTTCCGATTGCATTGATAAATTGAATTTTCATTGATTTCGAGTTATTTTCATTTTTATTCAATCATTTTCTATGACATTGCATTGGAATTGAGCTGTGTTGTTTACCATACCGTTCATTTCTTGAGTTTAATTTAGTTTTTTACTTTTTCATTTTTTTCAATTCTTTTTTTTAACTGTTTTTCTTTTTTTTCATTGATGGGAACATCAGATCATTTGATGGTCCCAATTTTCTAATGAGAACATTAGATCATTTGGGAATGCATCAGACGAGGGAGTGGGGAATGGTGGGAAAGATGAGGGGACGGGAGTGAGGGATGGTGGGGAGGACGAGGGGACAGGGGAGGGGGTAATTGTATGAGAACGAGGGGACGGGGGAGTTGGGGATGAGGAGACGGGGTGGGGATGGAGAATGGGAGGGAAGGACAAGGGAACAGGGGAGGGAGGGATTGTGGGGAAAAAGAGAGGGACAGGGGAGGGGATAATGGTAGGGATGACGAGGGGAGGGTGGAGTGGGGAATGGTGGGGGAGGACAAAGGGACCGGAGGGGGAGGGAAGACGAGGGGATAGGGGAGTGGGAAATGGTAGGGAAGACGAGGGGACAGGGGAGTGGTGAGATTGTGGGGAGGACGAGGGGAGAGGGGGAGGGGGAATGGTGGGGAGGACGAGGGGACGGAAGAGTGAGGAATGGTTGGGAGGATGAGGGGACGGAGCAGGGAGGGAACAGTGGGGAGGACTGGGAGACGGGAAAGTTGCTGTGGCTCAGCAACGCACATGAGTTGCTGAACCACAGCAACGCGTGGCCGGGTACAGCTAGTTCTTAATAAATCCAGTCTATAATTTGTTTTCCTTTACAGTTATTATTTTAGATTGGGAATCAGTTAAACTTATGAAAAATAATGTGTTCCTCCATCCCAAGGCAAATTTCCTCAGTTGTGAATGTTATCTCACTACTGGCAAAATAAGTCACACTACACAGTCAGCCTATATTAAATATGCTATAAAACTCCACAAATCTCTAACTCAGTGATAGTAACAGTGGAAAACTGTTCTTTAGAATTTGGAGTAAATTATTAAGACGTAAAAAGATGCCACTACAGTCTCGTTAATGAAAGAGTTGAAATGATGTGACTATTTTCTGAGCACGCACCTAGATAGAGGAAGGAAGACGCCGAAGAAATCCACAAGGGCCGTGACGAGGATTCGAACCTGCGTCCGAGAGCATCCCAGACGCTGCCTTAATTATAGCACTATAATTAATTAATAATAGCAGCGATTAATCGACTACCACTGTTACTAGCACTGAGCGTCTGGGATGCTCTCGGACGCAGGTTCGAATACTCGTCACGGCCCTTGTGGATTTGTTCATTTGATGCATCACGCAATTGTGATTTCTGTGTAGTGTAAGGAAGACGCCATTGTGCTTTGAACACCAGCTAGATCCTGTGAGTGAGCAGATTAGCATCGTTGCATATTTGGCACACCCGAAGTGCTACAGCTCCTCAGACGTTGCCGCTATCTCCACAGAATAAGGCAAAATGTATTCGGCTGATTGTTGATCTCCTTTAGATAGTTTTATTGCAATATTATTTCTACTGAGAGTAGATCGGTATTGGCGCCGCATGGGATCTAAAAATCCATGGTAAGCTTATGTCTAGTTAGGAGATTATTTTCAGTTATTTGAGATTAGTTGTGTGAATATTCGTATTATAGAAATTACAGAGTGTACCTTTGGCAGAACGAAAGTGGTCAACCGGAAGCCAGCCGCCTCGACCTGTCGTGTCATGTGGACCAGACGACACCGGCTGAGAGGCGCTCATGTTACCTCACTCTCCAGACGTTCCACCTTTGTCTTACTCTTAATCCTTCTATACAGCTAAGCCATTGACTTCATTTACTCTCCTCCGTAGTTAGCCTACTAACCCAGAGAAAATTTAATTATCATTATTTACCATTTCTAGTGGTATAATAATTTATGGTTGATTTAGCATTATAAATCATCCTCCCAAAATTGTGGTAGTGGAAACAGCTAGCAGGAATAATATATTTCCATATAGTCCCCTTCCATACAGTCCAATTTAACTATTCATTAAAATATAGTAATATTAGTAAGTAAACTCTTGCTGGAATATTCCCACAACACTCTCATTTCCTGACTATTACAGACACGTATTTCAGTATTGGTTCAGTATTAGCAGTGACACTCTGACTTCTTGACTTTTACATTCAAGTGCATAGTATAGGCACATGCACTTTTACTACATGACATTTACAGTCAAGTCCTTAGTATTTGTACTGACACTCCCACTCCCTGACTTTTCCAGTCAAGTGCTGTAGTGTTAGCAGTGACACTCTGACTCCTTGAATTTTACACTTAGTGCTTTAGTATTGGCACTGAAACTCACTTCCTGACTTTTTCAGTCATAATCAACATGTTTCTCTCCATTTTAAAGGGGTTTTGGTTGTAAATGGGATTGTTTTTGCTACTTCCAAAGAAGCAGTTCACTGATAATGAGCAACTGTCGACAGGTGTGTGCTTCAGTTGACTTTAGGCTGTGTTCCTTTATGTATAGGGAAGATGACTATAGTCTGTGTTCTTCATGTATAGGGAAGATGACTATAGGCTGTGTTCCTTCATGTATAGGGAAGATGACTATAGTCTGTGTTCTTCATGTATAGGGAAGATGACTATAGGCTGTGTTCCTTTATGTATAGGGAAGATGACTATAGTCTGTGTTCTTCATGTATAGGGTTTGGGCCAATTTTTTGGGGTTTTTTGGGGGGGGGCCCCCTTTTTTTCCCGGCCCCGGGGGTTTTTCCCCAAAAAAAAAAAATTTTTAAAAACCCCCCCGGGGGGGTTTAAAAAAAAGGGGGTTTTTGGGGGGGGGAAAATTTTTTTTTTTTTGGGGGGGTTTTTTTAAAATTTGGGGGGGGGGGTTTTGGGTTGGGTTTGGGAAACCCCCTTTTTTGGGGGCCCTTTTGGGTTTTTTTGTTTTGGTTTTGGTTTGTTTTTTTGGGGTGTTGGAAAATTTTTTTTTTAAGGGTTTTTCCTTTTTTTTTTTTTGGGGGGGGTTTTTTTGGGGCCCCGGTTTTTTGGGGGGGGGGTTTTTTTTTGGGGGTTTTTTGGTCCAGTTTTGGTTTTGGGGGGGGGGGTTTTTTTTGGGTCCCGGTTTTTTGGTTGGTTTTTTTCCCCCCTTTTTGGGGGGAAACCCCCCCTTTTTTTTTTTTTTCGGCGTTTCCCCCTTTTTTTTTTCTTTTTTTTTCTTCCTTCCCTTTTTAAAAATTTCCTTTTGGTTTTTTTTTTATAAGCCTTTTTTTTTGGGGGGTTTTTTTTTTTTTTTTTTTTTTTTTTTTTTTCCCCAAAAAAAAAAATTTTTTTTTTCCAAAACCCAACCCCCCAAATTTTTTTTTTTCCAAAAAAAATTTTTGCCCAAAACCCCAAATTTGGTTTTTTAAAGGGGGGAAAAAAAAAAATTTTTTTAAAAATTTTTTTTTTTCCCCAATGGAACCTTTTTTTTTTTCCCAATTTTTTTGGGGCCCTTTTAACCCCTTTTTTTTTAATTTTTTTTTTTTTTTTTTTTCCCCCCCTTTTTCCCCCAAACCCTTTTGGGTTTCCCTTTAAATTTTTTTTTGGGGGGGAAAAACCCTTTTCCCGGAAAATTTTCCGGGGTTTTTAAAAATTTTTTTGGGAATTTTTTTTTTTTAGGTTTTTTAAAAATTTTTTTTTTTTCCCCAAATTTTTTTTTTTAATTTCCTTTAAATTTTCCCCTTTTTTTTTTTCCCCAATTACCCTTTTTAAAATTTTTTTTTCCCCCTTTTAAAACCCCCCGGGTTGGGAAAAAGGGGGGTTTTTTTTTGGGGAAAATTTTTTCTTTTAAAAATTTTTTTTTTTTTAAAAAATTTTTTTTTTAACCTTTTTTTTTTTAAAAAGGTTTTTTGGGGCCCAAATTTTTTTTCCCCTTTTTTTGGGGGGGGGAAAAAAGGTTTTTTTTTTAAAGGGAAAAAAATTTTCCTTTTCCCGATTTTTTTTTTTTTTTTTTTTTTTTTAAATTTTTATTTTTTTTTCCCGTTTTTTTTTTAAAAAAGTTTTTAAACCCCCCAAAAACCTTTCCCCCCTTCCTTTTTTTCCCCTTTTCCCTTTTTTTTTTTTTTAAAAAAATTTTTTTGGAATTTTTTTTTTGTTTTTTTTATTTTTAAAAAAATTTTTTTTTTAAATTTTTTTTATTTTAAATTAAAATTTTTAAAAATTTTTTAAAAAATTTTTTTTAAAATTTTTAAATTAAAAAAAAAAATTATTTTAAATATTTTTTAAAAAATTTTTTTTAAAAAATTTTTTTAAAAACCCTTTTTGGGGGAAATTTGGGTTTTTAAAACCCCCCCCGGTTTTTAAAAAGGGGGGGGGGTTTTTTTAAACCCCCAACCAAATTTTGGGGGTTTTGGGGTTTTTTTTTCCCCCAAAAAAAGGGGGGGGGAAATTTAAAAAAAAAATTAAAAAAGGAAAAAAAAAAAAAAAACATTTAAAAATTTTTTTTTGGGGGCCCCCCAAATGGGCCCAAAAAATTTAAAAGGAAAATTTTTTTCCCCCTTTTGTGGGTTTTTTTCCCCGGGTTTCCCAATTTTTTTTTTTTTTTTTTAAAATTTTTTAAAAAAATTAAAATTTAAAAATTTTTTTTTTAAAAAAATTTTTTTTTTTAAAAAAGGTTTTTTTAAAATTTTTTTTTTAAATTTGGGAAATTTAAATTTTTAAAGGGGTTTTTTGGTTTTTTTTTTTCCCCCCCCCCCTTTTTTTTTCCCAAGGGCCCCCTTTTAATTTTTTTTGGGGTTTTAAAAAAATTTTTTAAAAATTTTCCGGTTTTTTTTTAAAAAAAATTTGGGTTTCCCCAAAAATTTAAATTTTTCCCAAAAATTTAAAAAAAAACACCGGTTTTAAAACCCTGAAATTTTTGGCCGGAAAAGGGTTTCCTTTGGGTTTTTTTTAAATTTTAAATTTCCCCTTTTAAATTTTTTTCCCCTTTTTTTGGTTTTTTTAATTTTTTTAAAAAACCCTTTTTGGGGAATTCCTTTTGGGAAATTTTTTTTTTTTTTTTTTTTGGCCAAACCCAAACCCTTTCCCCCAAATTTTTTTAAATATTTTCCCGGTTTTTTAAAAACCCTTTTTTCCCAATTTTTTTGGGTTTTTTTTGGGAAAATTTTTCTTTTTTTTTTTTTTTCCCTTTTTTTTCCCCCCCTTTTTTTTTTAAAAAAGGGGGTTTTTTTTTTAAAAAACCCCCCCCTTTTGGGGGGTTTCCCCCCTTAATTTTTTTTTTTTTTTGGGTTTGGGTTTTTTTGTTTTTCCTTTTTCCCCTTTTAAAAATTTATTTTTTTTTTTAAAAAATTTAATTTTCCGGGAAAATTTTTTTTTTTTTTTTTTAAATTTTTTTTCCCCCTTTTTTTCCCCGGTTAAAAGGGGGTCCCTTTTTAAGGTTTCCCCCTTTTTTAACCCGGGCCCCCCTTTTTTTTAAAAAAAAATTTTTTTTTTTTTTTTTTTTTGAAAAAAAATTTTTTTTTTTTTAAAAACCCCCTTTTTTTTTAAAATTTTTTTTTTAAATTAAATTTTTTTTAAAATTTTTTAAAATTTTTTTTTAAAAAATTTTTTTTTAAAATTTTTTTTAATTAAATTTTTTTTTTTTTAAAAATTTAAATTTTTTTTTTTTTTTTTTTTTTAAAATTTAAGGGAAAAAAAAAAAAACCCGGGCCCCTTTTTTTTAAAAAACCCCCAAAAGGGGGGGGGAAAAAACCCCCCCCCAAACCCGGGGTTTTTAAAAAAACCCAAAAAATTTTTTTAAAAAAAAATTTTTTTTTTTTTTTAACTTTTCCTTTTTAAAGGGTTTTTTTAAAAAATTTTTTTTTTTTTTAATTTTTTTTTTCCTTTTTAAAATTTTTTTTTTTTTTTTTTTAAATTTTTTTTAAAAAAAAAAATTTAAAATTTTTAAAAAAATTTTTTTTTTTTTTTTTTTTTAAAAGGTTTTTCCCAAAAAAATTTTTTTTCCCAAGGGTTTTTAATAATTTCCCCCAAAGGGCCCCTTTTTTTTTTTTTTTAAAAATTTTTTTAAAATTTTTTTTTTTTTTTTTCCTTTTCCAAATTTTAAAAAACCCTTTGGATTTTTTTTTCCCTAAAAATTTTTTTAAAAGGAAAAACCCCCCCCCCTTTTTTTAAAAAACCCCCCCTTTTTTTTTTTTTTAACTTTTAAAAAAAATTTTAATTTTTAAAAATTTTTTTGGTTAAAAGGGAAAATTTTTTTTTTGGGTAAAAACCCCTTTTTAAAAAATTTTTTGGAAAAAAAAGGGGGAATTTGGGCCTTAAAATTGGGAAAATTTGGGGTTTTTTTTTTTTTTTTTAAATTTTCCCGGTTTTTTTTTAAAAAACCCCTTTTTTTTTTAAAAAAAATTTGGGGGGGGGGTTTTTTCCCCCTTTTTTTTTTCCGGGTTGAAATTGGCACCTTATTACCTTGGGATTGGCCGCTTTGTTTATTAAAATGGTGAAGTGGCCAAGCTTGTTTATTTTAACAATGGTTATAGTGGGAGTTTGGTTTTAAATTGGTTTAATTCACCTTTTAAATGGTAAATAGTCAACCTGTTATTACCCAATGGGATTGTTGGCAAGGCTTTGTTAATTTTCCTTTGGTAAATAAGTAAAATTTTTTAAAAATTATATCCCGTTATTACCAATTTGATGTTCCAGTTTTAAATGGTATTTTCCCAGCTTGTTTTATTAACAAAAATTTGGTTTGATTTGTTGGCAAGCCGTTTTCAATTTTTTGTTTCCAACTTTTTTAAATTTACCAGTTGTTAATTCCTGGTTTAAATGGACTTATTCAATTTTTGTCCAAGCTTTTTTTACCAAAGGTTCTTTTTATTTCAATTTGGGTATTAGTGGCACCTTTAATTTTAAATGGTTAATAGTTTGGCGGTATTTTAAATGGTTATATATTTAAATTCCAATGGTATTTAAGTCAGGTTTATTTACAATGGTGTAGGGCAACCCTTTAATTCCAATTTGAAAAATTTTTATTTAAAATGGTTTGAAAATTGGCATTTTAACAAATTTTTACGGTCTTTATTCAATGGTAAATCTGATTACTTTGGTGATATGGCCCAGCCCTTATTTCAATGGTATAAGGGTGCCTGTTATTAACAAATTAAATAATTTTTGGTTTTCCAATGGTGTTGCGGGCTGTTAATTAAATTTGAAAATTTCTGTTATTAATTTGGTTTGTTACCCTTATTCCCAAATTAAACCACCCTACTTCTCTTGTCTAATCCTCCTTTTTTCCCTCCCTAATGCCCTTTCCCTTCCATTCCTTCCTAAATTTGGCCCCAATTAACTCCTTTTAAATTTATTTGCCTTTTCCTTTAATTCCTTCCCTATTTCTGGTTTCCCTCATTTTGTTCCCTCCTTTCCTCATTTCAAAGCCCTAAACCCAGTGGAGGGGGACCCCCCTTGTCCAAAATTTCCTTCTTTAAAAGAAATCCATTTTCCTTATTCGTTAATTAAGGCCCAAAATTTTCTACAAAATAAACGGTTTCGGAAGGTGCATAATTCCCTTTTTTCTGTTTTGGGTTTGGCAGCCGTTATTAAAGGGAAGGGCACTTTATTTTAACCCGTTTTCTTGAACGTTTAAAATGGGAAGGGAACTGGTTTAAATGGTGTATGGCCACCCATTAAAGGGAAGGGAGGCGCGACCAAGGTGTGGTGGCCTGGAAAGTTTATTAAACAATTAAATCATTTATTACAAGGTATTTTATCATTTATTAATTAATAATTATTACAAAATTATATGGCATGTTAATTAAAATTTGAAAATACTGGAACCAAGGGTTGGAGCTTTATTACAATTGGTATAGTGGAGCCCTTTTACCAAGGGATGGGAGCCCATTACCAAGGGATGGGCCCTTTATTACCAAGGGATGGGCCCTTTATTACCAAGGGATGGGGCCCATTACCAAGGGATGGGAGCCATTACCAAGGGATGGGAGCCATTACCAAGGGATGGGAGCCATTACCAAGGGATGGGCCACCTTGTTTTAACCAAGGGATGGGAGGATGGAGCCCATCCCTCCCCACCACCAGGATGGAGCCATCCCTCCCCCACCACCAGGATGGAGCCCATCCCTCCCCACCACCAGGATGGAGCCCATCCCTCCCCACCACCAGGATGGAGCCCATCCCTCCCCACCACCAGGATGGAGCCCATCCCTCCCCACCACCAGGATGGAGCCCATCCCTCCCCACCACCAGGATGGAGCCCATCCCTCCCCACCACCAGGATGGAGCCCATCCCTCCCCACCACCAGGATGGAGCCCATCCCTCCCCACCACCAGGATGGAGCCATCCCTCCCCACCACCAGGATGGAGCCCATCCCTCCCCACCACCAGGATGGAGCCCATCCCTCCCCACCACCAGGATGGAGCCCATCCCTCCCCACCACCAGGATGGAGCCCATCCCTCCCCACCACCAGGATGGAGCCCATCCCTCCCCACCACCAGGATGGAGCCCATCCCTCCCCACCACCAGGATGGAGCCCATCCCTCCCCACCACCAGGATGGAGCCCATCCCTCCCCACCACCAGGATGGAGCCTATCCCTCCCCACCATCAAGATCCCATACAGTTTGCTGCAAGTCACAAATAATCTACCAACTGCATAATTAATAAATAAAATTTAATTTGTTTAATTAAAAAACAGGAGGCAAAAAATATTAATTATAAAACAATTATAGTATAACTGTACACTTAACACGAAAATTAACATATCCTGGAATATATATTGTACAGCTAAGATTATAATTTTAATATAGGCGGGAAGGTTTGGCAGCCTAGTACATGATCAGGGATCCCTCTCTCCCTCCCTCACCGCTACTCTCCCTTCCCCACCGCTACTCTCCCTTCCCACCGCTACTCTCCCTTCCCCACCGCTACTCTCCCTTCCCCACCGCTACTCTCCCTTCCCCACCGCTACTCTCCCTTCCCCACCGCTACTCTCCCTCACCCACCGCTACTCTCCCTTCCCCACCGCTACTCTCCCTCCCCACCGCTACTCTCCCTCACCCACCGCTACTCTCCCTCCCTCACCGCTACTCTCCCTTCCCCACCGCTACTCTCCCTTCCCCACGTCTACTCTCCCTTCCCCACCGCTACTCTCCCTCACCCACGTCGCTACTCTCCCTTCCCCACCGCTACTCTCCCTTCCCCACCGCTACTCTCCCTTCCCCACCGCTACTCTCCCTCACCCACCGCTACTCTCCCTTCCCCACCGCTACTCTCCCTTCCCCACGTCTACTCTCCCTCCCCACCGCCTTCCCCCCCCGCTACTCTCCCTTCCCCACCGCTACTCTCCTTCCCCACCGCTACTCTCCCTTCCCCACCGCTACTCTCCCTTCCCCACCGCTACTCTCCCTGCCCCACCGCTACTCTCCCTTCCCCACCGCTACTCTCCCTCCCCCACCGCTACTCTCCCTCACCCACCGCTACTCTCCCTTCCCCACCGCTACTCTCCCTTCCCCACCGCTACTCTCCCTCCCCCACCGCTACTCTCCCTCACCCACCGCTACTCTCCCTTCCCCACCGCTACTCTCCCTCCCCCACCGCTACTCTCCCTCCCCCACCGCTACTCTCCCTCACTCTCCCTCCCCCACCGCTACTCTCCCTCCCCCACCGCTACTCTCCCTCCCCACCGCACCGCTACTCTCCCTTCCCCACCGCTACTCTCCCTCCCCCACCCACCCCACCGCTACTCTCCCTCACCCACCGCACTCTCCCTCACCCCACCGCTACTCTCCCTCCCCCACCGGCTTCTCTCCCTCCCCCACCGCTACTCTCCCTTCCCCACCGCTACTCTACCTAACCCACCGCTACTCTCCCTCCCCACCGCTACTCTCCCTCCCCCACCGCTACTCTCCCTCACCCACCGCTACTCTCCTCCCCACCGCTACTCTCCCTCCCCCACCGCTACTCTCCCTCCCCCACCGCTACTCCCTCCGTCATAATACAGCGACCCACCGAGGACTACTCCCTAACTAACCCACCGCCACTCTCTATACCCCACCGCTACTCACCCACCCACTAATCTACTCGCCCTCCCCTCACCGCTTGTACACCGCTACTCTCCCTTACCCACCGCTACTCGCCCTCCCACCCCGCTACTCTCCCTCCCCCACCCACCGACCCTACCTTCTCCCTAACACCACCGCTACCTACGCTCCCCTACACCCAAGCTACCGAGCCCGCTCCCCCAACCGCTACTCTCCCTCACCCACCGCTACTCTCCCTTCCCCACCGCTACTCTCCCCTCCCCCCCACGCTTACTCTCCCCCCCCCACCGCTAACTCTCCCTCCCTCCCACCACCGCTACTCCACTCCCGCCCTCCCCCCCCCGCGTATCCCTCCCAGCACCCTCACTCTACTGTCACCTGCCATCTATCCCTCACTGGTATCTAGCCCTCAGGTTGGTATCCAGCTTGGTGGGAAAAACAATGTTTGATTACAATTGTTGGAAACCTATATAACCGTCACACACAAGGTGCTTTATAATTACAAATGTCGCCTCAAGAGGATTCAAGGAAAATACTGCATACTATACACAGTAGGCCTTTTCTAAGGTATATAAAGGTACATTATTGTACAGTTTAGTAGTACTGAATATAACAATAGATATATATATATTATATAGTATATATAGATATACTATATATATATATATATATAGATATATATATAGAACTGAAAACTCACACCCCAGAAGTGACTCGAACCCATACTCCAAGGAGCAACGCAACTGGTATGTACAAGACGCCATAATCCACTTGACCATCACGACCGGACTAATGAGGTGATAGCCGAGGCTACTTGAACCACCCCACCCGCCGGCACTCGGGATAGTAATCTTGGGCATAGCATTTTACCAAATCACCTCATTCTTTGGGGCACACGTGAGGAACACAAATGCGAACAAGCCTGAATGGTCCCCAGGACAATATGCAACTGAAAACTCACACCCCAGAAGTGACTCGAACCCATACTCCGAGGAGCAACGCAACTGGTATGTACAAGACACCTTAATCCACTTGACCATCACGACCGGACTAATGAGGTGATAGCCGAGGCTATTTGAACCCCCCCACCGCGGCACTCGGATAGTAATCTTGGGCATAGCATTTTACCAAATCACCTCATTCTTTGGGGCACACGTGAGGAACACAAATGCGAACAAGCCTGAATGGTCCCAGGACAATATGCAACTGAAACTCACACCCCAGAAGTGACTCGAACCCATACTCCGAGGAGCAACGCAACTGGTATGTACAAGACGCCTTAATGTGGATTAAGGCGTCTTGTACATACCAGTTGCGTTGCTCCTCGGAGTATGGGTTCGAGTCACTTCTGGGGTGTGAGTTTTCAGTTGCATATTGTCCTGGGGACCATTCAGGCTTGTTCGCATTTGTGTTCCTCACGTGTGCCCCAAAGAATGAGGTGATTTGGTAAAATGCTATGCCCAAGATTACTATCCGAGTGCCGGCGGTGGGGTGGTTCAAATAGCCTCGGCTATCACCTCATTAGTCCGGTCGTGATGGTCAAGTGGATTAAGGCGTCTTGTACATACCAGTTGCGTTGCTCCTCGGAGTATGGGTTCGAGTCACTTCTGGGGTGTGAGTTTTCAGTTGCATATTGTCCTGGGGACCATTCAGGCTTGTTCGCATTTGTGTTCCTCACGTGTGCCCCAAAGAATGAGGTGATTTGGTAAAATGCTATGCCCAAGATTACTATCCGAGTGCCGGCGGTGGGGTGGTTCAAATAGCCTCGGCTATCACCTCATTAGTCGGTCGTGATGGTCAAGTGGATTAAGGCGTCTTGTACATACCAGTTGCGTTGCTCCTCGGAGTATGGGTTCGAGTCACTTCTGGGGTGTGAGTTTTCAGTTGCATATTGTCCTGGGGACCATTCAGGCTTGTTCGCATATATATATATATATATATATATATATATATATATATATATATATATATAAATATATGTCGCACCTAGTAGCCAGAACGCACTTCTCAGCCTACTATGCAAGGCCTAATTTGCCTAATAAGCCAAGTTTTCATGAATTAATTGTTTTTCCACAACCTAACCTACCTAACCTAACCTAACCTAACTTTTTCGGCTACCTAACCTAACCTAACCAATAAAGATAGGTTAGGTTAGGTTAGGTAGGGTTGATTAGGTTCGGTCATATATCTACGGTTATTTTAACTCCAATAAAAAAAAATTGACCTCATACATAATAAAATGGGTAGCTTTATCATTTCATAAGAAAAAAATTAGAGAAAATATAATAATTCAGGAAAACTTGGCTTATTAGGCAATTCGGGCCTTGCATAGTAGGCCAAGAAGTGTGTTCTGGCTACTAGGTACGACATATATATATATATATATATATATATATATATATATATATATATATATATATATATATATATATATATATATATATATATATATATATATATATTATATATATATGCATTAAGGCTGAATGGTCTCAAAGCCAATATAAAACCAAAAACTCTGGATCCCTGAGGGATTCGAACCCGATCAGCCAGGGTTTCTAGGCCCCCAGTAGTACTGTGCTGTAACCACTCGGTTTTCTGAAAGTGTTTGGAAGTCATGAGGCCTGCCTGCACCCTTTTACAAACCCATGCACCTTAGTAAGGTTCATATTGCCGTACAGTTGCAAGTCCTGTAATGTGGCCTCACAAAGATTATCAAAAATGTCTAGGGAAAGAAAAAAAGAAATACAACTGTCTAATGACAACCATGGGGCTAAGTGGGCTATGGTGAGCCCGTAAAAATAATTTACACACAAATTCCTTGTACTTATACTCTATTGGATGAGGTGAGATGGTACAAAAGTTTTGGGTGAGGTGACAAACACAAGACAGAACACGAAACAATGGGTATAAATTGGATAAGTGAACATATGAATGGAAGTAACTGCAGAAGGCCTATTGGCCCATACTTCTTCTTGCTGCTTCCATATTGGTTTGGGGTCTTGAAGTGAGTAGAATGTAGTTGTGCATTAATTGGCTGTTGATTGCTGGTGTTGACTCTTTGATGTATAGTGCCTCGCTGATGTCAAGCCGCCTGCTATCGCTGTACCTATCGCTGATTTCTGTGTTGTTTGTTAAGATTTCTCTGGTGATGGTCTGGTTGTGAGAAGAGATTATTATATGTTCCTTGATGGAGCCCTGTTGCTTATGCATTGTTAATCGCCTGGAAAGAGACATTATTGTCTTGCCTATATACTGAGTTTTTAGGGGGCTTACAGTCCCCAAGTGGGCATTTAAAGGCATAGAAGACATTGGTCTCTTTTAAGGCGTTCTGCTTGGTATTTGGAGAGTTTTTCATGAGTAGAATTGCCGTTTTTTTGGTTTTATAATAGATTGTCAATTGTATTTTCTGATTTTTGTCTGTATGGATAACGTTCCTATCAACAATATCTTTCAAGACCCTTTCCTCTGTTTTATGAGCCATCGAAAAGAAGTTCCTGTAAAATAGTCTAATAGGGGTACAAGTGTTGTGTTAGTTGACTCTTCAGAGGTTGCATGGCGTTTCACTTTCTATTTATGATGTCTTCAACGAAACCGTTAGAGAAGCCGTTGTTGACTAGGACCTGCCATACCCTACAGAGTTCTTCATCGACTTGCTTCCAATCTGAGCTGTGGCTGAGAGCACGGTCGACGTAAGCGTTGACAATACTCCTCCTGTACCTGTCTGGGCAGTCACTCTTGGCATTGAGGCACATTCCTATGTTGGTTTCCTTAGTGTTGACTGCAGTGTGGAAGCCTCCGCTCTTTTCCGTGACTGTTACATCCAGAAAGGGCAGCGTCCCATTATTCTCCATTTCGTAAGTGAAGCTCAACACAGAATTCCGCTCAAATGCCTCCTTCAGCTGCTGTAGACATCTGGCATCAGGTACCTGTGTAAAAATGTCGTCAACATACCTGCAGTATATGGCGGGTTTCAAGCCCATGTCAACTAAGACCCTCTGCTCGATGGTGCCCATGTAGAAGTTCGAACAGGACACCTAGGGGGGAACCCATGGCGACCACATCTACTTGCTTATACTTGTGCCCATCTGGGCTCAAGAAGGGTGCCTCTTTAGTGCAGGCTTGGATTAGTTTCCTCAGTGTGTTTTCTGGCATGTCAAGAGGAGTGCAAGCTGGGTTACGATACACTCTGTCTGCTATCATCCCGTCCACCGGCACGTTGGTAAATAGTGACTCTACATCCAATGAGGCTCTTATCCCCGTGGCCTGCGCTCTCCGCAGTAGGTCAACAAATTCCTTGGGAGACTTCAGGCTAAAAGCACAAGGTACGTAAGGAGTCAGCAACCCGTTGAGTCGTTTAGCCAGTCTGTATGTGGGTGGGTACCTTACCTTGAGATTACCTTGAGGTGCTTCCGGGGCTTAGTGTCCTCGCGGCCTGGTCGTCGACCAGGCCTCCTGGTTGCCGGACTGATCAACCAGGCTGTTGGACGTGGCTGCTCGCAGCCTAACCTATGAGTCGTAGCCTGGTTGATCAGGTATCCTTTGGAGGTGCTTATCCAGTTCTTTCTTGAACACTGTGAGGGGTCGGCCAGTTATGCCCCTTATGTGTAGTGGAAGCGTGTTGAACAGTCTCGGGCCTCTAATGTTGATAGAGTTCTCTCTCAGAGTACCTGTTGCACCTCTGCTTTTCAACGGGGGGGGTATTCTGCACATCCTGCCATGTCTTCTGGTCTCATGTGATGTTATTTCTGTGTGCAGGTTTGGGACCAGCCCCTCTAAAATTTTCCATGTGTAAATTATTATGTACCTCCCGCCTGCGCTCAAGGGAGTATAGTTTTAGGCTCTTTAATCGGTCCCAATAGTTTAGATGTTTTACTGAGTGGATTCTAGCAGTAAAGGATCTCTGCACGCTCTCCAGGTCAGCAATTTCTCCAGCTTTGAAAAGGGCTGTCATTGTGCAGCAGTACTCTACTCTAGAGAGCACAAGCGTTTTGAAAAGTATCATCGGTGTAGCATCTCTAGTGTGAAAAGTTCTTGTTAACCAACCTGTCATTTTTCTTGCAGTTGTGATGGCTACTTTATTGTGTTCTTTAAAGGTAAGGTCTTCCGACATGAGTACACCCAGATCCTTTATATTGCCTTTTCGTTCTATGTAATGATTTGCCTGAGTTTTGTACGTGGTTTCCGTTTTTATATTTTCATTTTTTCCATAGCGCATGAGCTGGAACTTATCTTCGTTAAACACCATATTATTTTCTGTAGCCCATAGAAAGACCTGATCTACATCTGCCTGGAGGTTTGCCGTGTCCTCTATGTTGCCTACTCTCATGAAGATCCTAGTGTCATCTGCAAAGGATGATACAGTGCTATAGGTTGTGTTCTCGTCTATGTCCGAAATGAGGATGAGAAAAAGTACTGGAGCAAGCACAGTACCCTGGGGGACTGAGCTCTTCACGGTTGATGGGCTGGATTTTATTTTGTTGACTATTACACATTGGGTTCTGTTGGTCAGGAAATTGTAGATCCATCTGCCTATTTTTCCGGTAATTCCTTTTGAACGCATTTTATGTGCAATAACACCATGGTCACATTTATCAAAAGCTTTTGCGAAATCTGTGTAAATTACATCAGCGTTTTGTTTGTCTTCCATAGCATCTAATGCCATATCATAGTGGTCCAGCAACTGCGACAGGCAAGAGTGCCCTGTTCTGAAACCATGTTGTCCGGGGTTATGGAGATGCTGTGATTCCATGTATTTTGTGATCTTATTTCTTAGCACTCTCTCAAAAAATTTTATGATGTGCGATGTTAGTGCTATCGGTCTGTAATTTTTTTCCTCTGCCTTATTTCCTCCTATATGAAGTGGTGCTATCTCTGCTGTTTTTAGTATATCAGGAATAACGCCAGTATCTAGGCTTTGTCTCCACAGAATGTGGAGGGCCTGCGATAGTGGTTTTTACAGTTCTTTATGAATATGGAGGTCCAAGAATCCGGGCCTGGTGCAGAGTGCATAGGCATACTGTTTATGGCTTCTTCAAAATCCAGTGGGGATAGGGTGACGTCTGATATATGATTTGATGGTATCATATCCATGAAAAATTCCTTTGGGTTATCAATCTTTAGTGTGTTTAATGGCTCGCTGAAAACAGAGTCGTACTGCTTCCTCAGTAGCTCGCTCATTTCTTTGTTGTCATCGGTGAAAGTTCCATCTCCCTTTCGCAGGGGCCCGATACTAGATGTGGTTTTTGATCTTGATTTTGCATAGGAGAAAAAATATTTCGGATTTCTCTCTATTTCACTGATGGCCTTTTGCTCTCTTTGCCTCTCCTGGGTTTTGTATGATTCTTGTAGCTTCCGTTCAATTGTTTCTATTTCTCTACCTAACCTTCTTCGCCGTTCTTGAGATAGGGTGCGACTCTCAAGTTGTTCCGCGATTCGTTTTCTTCGCCTATATAGGGAACGACGTTCCCGTTCCAATCTGCATCTCTACCTCTTTTTTTCTTAGGAGTATACGGTTTGAACATATTTCTAGTGCTACTGAGCTCATTTTTTCCAGGCATTTGTTCAGGTTTGCATTTTCTAGCTGTTCTTCCCAGTTTATTTCTGTGAAGTCCTGGTTTATTTGCTCCCAGTTTATCTGTTTATTATTGAAGTTGAATTTGCTGCAATCTCCTCCACCGGGAATCTGGACTGGTTTTGAAGGTCTACTCCCCATGGTTGTCATAACTTCAATTAAGTTGTGATCGGGGTAACAGGTATTTGTAATCATTATGTTCCTGATCAATTCATCATTATTAGTGAAAATGAGGTCCAGCGTGTTCTCCTTCCTAGTTGGTTCTACTATTTGCTGGTTTAAGGCAAACCTGTCGCACATCCGTAGCAGGTCATTTGCATGTGCCTGTTCATTTAGGCTACTTCCTGGTATTCTTTCTGTTATTACTGTGTTAGCCAGGTGCTTCCATTTAAGGTGCCGTAGGTTGAAGTCCCCAAGCAGGATGATGTTCGGAGCTGGATTTGTGAGGTTTTCCAAGCAGTGTTCTCTTTTCATTAGTTGGTCTTTAAACTGCTGAGGGTTTGCCTCCGGTGACTTATATACAAGGACAATAACTACATTTAGAATCTCTATTTTGATTATCAGCACTTCCACCATATCATTTGAGGTGTTTAGCAGTTCAGTACAGATGAGTGTGTCTTTGATGTAGAGGCCGACCCCACCCTGAAGCCGGTGTTTCCTATCACATCTGAAAAGATTGTACTCTGAGATCCATATTTCACCATCATGGTAGTCCTTTGTGTGGGTTTCTGTTAGGGCTGCAAACACTGCATTTGCCTCATGAAGGAGACCATCTATAAAGTGAACTTTGTTGGATTTGCGTGTTTTTATACCCTGGATGTTGGCAAATATAAATGATGTTATCGTGTTAGTGGAAGTGCTGGAAGCCTTACTTGGTGTTAATATCTGAGGCTCTGGTAAGGAGGCCACTGTGTTTGCGTCCAGGGTGTGTTGTTTTGGAAGTGATTCGTCCAGTTTTGGTAGTAGGACGGGTGTTGTCTGGTGTAGTACCTGTGTGCTTGTTGATAATTTGTATTCCAGTCTTGTGGGTATCTCCCTTCCCCTCTGTAATCCTGTAGTGGTTCCATCTGACTGTTCCTCTCTCTTATATTTACTACTCTGTTTCTGCCTTCCTCTAAAAAATTTCCAGTAGTGTCATATTGATCTTCCCGTCTATAACCCTGTGTACCTCTCACGTGGAATTCCGGACACTGAAGATTGTAGCATTTTTTGTCCCTAATTGAAAATTGACATAATTTAGGGTGGAAGTATCTACACCCTGTTCCAAAACGGCATGTACCCCTCGCCAACATATTCCTGCATTTTCGAGGATGCAGAAAATGGCATTTTGCTCCTAATTTTCCATATTTGCATATTCCTTTAGAGTAGAATTTGCAAATATGTTCCGGTTTTGCGCTTTTCAAGGTATTTATATCTGTGACTGTCTTGTCTACCGCTTTATTGGAGTCATCTCCGTTTTTCGTCCCAATTCCTTCATCTATGCACTCTGTCTCACTGTTGCTCTCATCGTTTATATTATCTGGCTCTGCAATATTGCTGTTATTTTGTACCACAATACCCTCCTCCTCCACACTACTGCTGCGGTTCTCTAAACTATCTGTTCCTGAGTTTTGGTCGTTATCCAATGTTGACTTTTCCTAGTCCGCATATATCACTGGTAGCCTGTCTGTGAATGATAATCTCTGTGACTCGGGAATGTTTTTCATCAGTTTAGTTATGTTCTCTAACATTAATCTGTCATCTTTGCAAACCCAGTAAATTCCTTGCCTGTTTGTGCATCCTGGAGCTAATTCTGTACAGCCCAGGTGGAATCTTATGTTACAGATGCAGCACGTTACCCCTGCATTACGTCTTCCCAGTACTCCCGAACACTCGCCACACCTCTCCATTATCTGGTGTATTGTATTGTATTTGAGAGTCACTGTATGGATCACTTGCTGATGTCAGTCCTTTTAACTCTTTATAAAATTATATGTATATATTTATGTTTAATATTTATAATATTATGTGTATACCGTATATTTGTAATATTATGTATGTTATTTTGTTCAAACTTTATGGCAGGTACTTAGCGTAGGGTAGCGAAGCTGGTCCCCGGTGAATACAGGTGACCTCTTGTGGTCCCAGGTTGATGTCACCAGTTTCCAGTTACCCGATTTATAACCACTGATGCCGCCTCTTGCCACTATTCTATATTTCTAGTATTCTATATTTATAATATTCTATGCACGATTTTCCTTCACTTCCAACTTATATGTTGTTGTGATACCCATTCCACATCACTGTTCCACGAATCACCGTTCACTATTTTTTCCTCATACACGCATGTACACAAAGCCTCGTTCACTGGCTCACACGGGTATCTATACATATATATATATATATATATATATATATATATATATATATATATATATATATATATATATATATATATATATATATATATATATATATATATATATATATATATATATATATATATATATATATATATATATATATATATATATATATATATATATATATATATATATATATATATATATATATATATATATATATATATATTCTATATTTATATATATATATTATATATATATATATATATATATATATATATATATATATATATATATATATATATATATATATATATATATATATATATATATATATTGATGAGTTTTTGATTAAGAGATTGCTAAAATATATGAAATTGGGAAGAGTTTACAATATCCTAAGAGGTTTTTGGATTTCTCGTTTGTACAAGCCAAGCGTACGTTTTATAATCACGTCCCTAAGGCGAAACCAAAAATTATTAACTCATTGGTGGTACCTTATGCGAGTGGACTTGAAAAATTGTCTCGGATTTTTAAGAAACTTAATATAAATTTGGTGTTCACTAATAGTACGATCAAATCCAATTTAATAAAAACTCCCTGATACAGCAGGTTGTGTGTATTCGATTCCCTGCAATGATTGTGATTCTGTGTACCTTGGACAAACAGGAAAGTCCTTACAATTGCGGTTGTCACAACATGCTTATAGTATTAGAACTGCCCAAACGTCTAATGCATTGTATCTACATACGAGTTTATGCGATCACAATATTAACTGAAATGGGGCAAAAAGCATTACCAATTGTGGGGATTTCGTGGAACGGAATTTGATTGAGTCTGCTCTAATCAGTCAGTGTCCAAAACTTCTTAATGTTAGTACTGGAATGTACAAACTTGATCCATTTTAAGTTATAATATTGCACTACAGTTTAAGAAACAACTCTGAGAGAGGCTTACAATGTCTCATTATAATTGTATATTCATATATTGTGTGTTCATGAGGCTTTTCTTTAATCTTTCATCCTTATTCTCTGACCGCTTAATCCTCTTTGACCATTCTAAGCTTAGCTTTACCTGTTTTGGTTAATTACACCTGACCAACCCTTGGGATGGGTTGGTCAGGTGTCGGCCTATATATCTTCCCCCCTTCTCCCTTCTCCTTAGTCAGTCTGGTGTTGACAAAGGCTTTAACAAAGCCGAAACGTTCACCTCATTTCATATTTCTCTGTGGATTTTCCGCATAAAATGATCAGTGTTTTGTGATCGTCAATTGCATATATATATATATATATATATATATATATATATATATATATATATATATATATATATATATATATATATATATATATATATATATATATATATATATATCTATACCCCAGAATTCCTACCTCTTTATGGCTTTGAAGTATAGCGTAGTGGATACAGCATGCAACTGCCACCTTGTTGGCCAGTGTTCGAGTCCCCTGGTGGGTTGAGTGTCTAAAAAGTTATAAACTTCAGCTACTGGAATAGGGTAGTCTGTGCATTAATATATATATATATATATATATATATATATATAACTGAAAACTCACACCCCAGAATATTGTCCTGGGGACCATTCAGGCTTGTTCGCATATATATATATATATATATATATATATATATATATATATATATATATATATATATATTGATAACTGAAAACTCCACACCCCAGAAGGATTCGAACCCAGACAGCAAGGAGCACTATGCACAATGGCGTACCCGGTTCTTTAACCACTCGACCAACCATGACTGTACAAAAGACATTGGTAGCCGAGGCTATTTCCCCAACACTCCGACAGCACTTGGTTGTAAGCTTAGGCATAGATATTTCATGTAATCACCTCACTCTGTGGGGCCACGTGAGCAACACAAATGCGAATGTGCTTGAATAACAGAAACATATGTATGAATAGCATTACATAAAGGTCATTGATAAGGTATTAAACTAAGGATATAATCCCCAAAAACATGTCAAATTTAATTCTGAACTTCCCTCCTTCAATAGAGAACTGAAAATTAACCCACAAATTGTAAAGGGGAACTGTTATATACTGCGTGACTGATATTTAATGTTATAAAGACATAGTGATACTTGCTCATATTATTCTATTAGTAAAATTGTAGGACAGAGAGAGAGAGATAGAGAAATGAGGCTAGAGGGGGGAGTGGAGGAGGGAGAGTGGAGGTGCAAGGAATGGTTGGAGGAGAAGGGGAAGATTACTAACTTACAAAACGAGGTCTTAGTAAAATCATTAATTCTTCTGTCTTTGCCAACATGTAGTAGGCATCATCAGTTGTGTAGTTGTCACAGGGACATCCTTGGACAGAAGGGTAGCGCATGTTTATATAGTGACCCACTTTGGCTTCTAAGGCAGAGGCAATCGCTAAAGAATCCCTTAACTTTAGTCTTAGTGATATATCAGTAAGGGAATGACGTGCTCTTCCTCTCTGGAATGTTGCTGCTAAGTCTCGGTCCTCTAGATATAAGGCCGCCTTCAAAATTTTCTCTGCTGCCTGAAACAAAAAAAAAAATAATTAAGTTCAAATTTACCAAAAAAAAAAAAAACATTGAAATAATTCTTAAAAAATTCCATAACTCAATGATAATTATTTCCTTATTCTTCTCCACCTTCATGTTTGATGAGGAGAAGAATGAGCACGAGAGTGTGAGGCAGCATAGGAACACAAGCTGAAGATAATAGGAATGATATCCAGCCATATCTCAACACCACTACATTACACCACAGGAACCCATACACCACCACTACATTACACCACAGGAACCCATACACCACCACTACATTACACCACAGGAACCCATACACCACCACTACATTACACCACAGGAACCCATACATCACCACTACATTACACCACAGGAACCCATACACCACCACTACATTACACCACAGGAACCCATACACCACCACTACATTACACCACAGGAACCCATACACCACCACTACATTACACCACAGGAACCCATACACCACCACTACATTACACCACAGGAACCCATACACCACCACTACATTACACCACAGGAACCCATACACCACCACTACATTACACCACAGGAACCCATACACCACCACTACATTACACCACAGGAACCCATACATCACCACTACATTACACCACAGGAACCCATACACCACCACTACATTACACCACAGGAACCCATACACCACCACTACATTACACCACAGGAACCCATACACCACCACTACATTACACCACAGGAACCCATACACCACCACTACATTACACCACAGGAACCCATACACCACCACTACATTACACCACAGGAACCCATACACCACCACTACATTACACCACAGGAACCCATACACCACCACTACATTACACCACAGGAACCCATACACCACCACTACATTACACCACAGGAACCCATACACCACCACTACATTACACCACAGGAACCCATACACCACCACTACATTACACCACAGGAACCCATACACCACCACTACATTACACCACAGGAACCCATACACCACCACTACATTACACCACAGGAACCCATACACCACCACTACATTACACCACAGGAACCCATACACCACCACTACATTACACCACAGGAACCCATACACCACCACTACATTACACCACAGGAACCCATACACCACCACTACATTACACCACAGGAACCCATACACCACCACTACATTACACCACAGGAACCCATACACCACCACTACATTACACCACAGGACACCCATACACCACACCACTACATTACACCACAGGAACCCATACACCACCACTACATTACACCACAGGAACCCATACACCACCACTACATTACACCACAGGAACCCATACACCACCACTACATTACACCACAGGAACCCATACACCACCACTACATTACACCACAGGAACCCATACACCACCACTACATTACACCACAGGAACCCATACACCACCACTACATTACACCACAGGAACCCATACACCACCACTACATTACACCACAGGAACCCATACACCACCACTACATTACACCACAGGAACCCATACACCACCACTACATTACACCACAGGAACCCATACACCACCACTACATTACACCACAGGAACCCATACACCACCACTACATTACACCACAGGAACCCATACACCACCACTACATTACACCACAGGAACCCATACACCACCACTACATTACACCACACAGGAACCCATACACCACCACTATACACCACAGGAACCCATACACCACCACTACATTACACCACAGGAACCCATACACCACCACTACATTACACCACAGGAACCCATACACCACCACTACATTACACCACAGGAACCCATACACCACCACTACATTACACCACAGGAACCCATACACCACCACTACATTACACCACAGGAACCCATACACCACCACTACATTACACCACAGGAACCCATACATTACACCACTACACCACCACTACATTACACCACAGGAACCCATACACCACCACTACATTACACCACAGGAACCCATACACCACCACTACATTACACCACAGGAACCCATACACCACCACTACATTACACCACAGGAACCCATACACCACCACTACATTACACCACAGGAACCCATACACCACCACACATTACACCACAGGAACCCATACACCACCACTACATACACCACAGGAACCCATACACCACTACATTACACCACAGGAACCCATACACCACCACTACATTACACCACAGGAACCCATACACCACCACTACATTACACCACAGGAACCCATACACCACCACTACATTACACCACAGGAACCCATACACCACCACTACATTACACCACAGGAACCCATACACCACCACTACATTACACCACAGGAACCCATACACCACCACTACATTACACCACAGGAACCCATACACCACCACTACATTACACCACAGGAACCCATACACCACCACTACATTACACCACAGGAACCCATACACCACCACTACATTACACCACAGGAACCCATACACCACCACTACATTACACCACAGGAACCCATACACCACCACTACATTACACCACAGGAACCCATACACCACCACTACATTACACCACAGGAACCCATACACCACCACTACATTACACCACAGGAACCCATACACCACCACTACATTACACCACAGGAACCCATACACCACCACTACATTACACCACAGGAACCCATACACCACCACTACATTACACCACAGGAACCCATACACCACCACTACATTACACCACAGGAACCCATACACCACCACTACATTACACCACAGGAACCCATACACCACCACTACATTACACCACAGGAACCCATACACCACCACTACATTACACCACAGGAACCCATACACCACCACTACATTACACCACAGGAACCCATACACCACCACATACACCACAGGAACCCACTACATTACACCACAGGAACCCATACACCACCACTACATTACACCACAGGAACCCATACACCACCACTACATTACACCACAGGAACCCATACACCACCACTACAGACACCACAGGAACCCATACACCACCACTACATTACACCACAGGAACCCATACACCACCACTACAGACACCACAGGAACCCATACACCACCACTACATTACACCACAGGAACCCATACACCACCACTACATTACACCACAGGAACCCATACACCACCACTACATTACACCACAGGAACCCATACACCACCACTACATTACACCACAGGAACCCATACACCACCACAGGAACCCTACATTACACCACAGGAACCCATACCACTACACCACACCCATACACTTACACCACAGGAACCCATACACCACCACTACATTACACCACAGGAACCCATACACCACCACTACATTACACCACAGGAACCCATACACCACCACTACATTACACCACAGGAACCCATACACCACCACTACATTACACCACAGGAACCCATACACCACCACTACATTACACCACAGGAACCCATACACCACCACTACACATTACACCACAGGAACCCATACACCACCACTACATTACACCACAGGAACCCATACACCACCACTACATTACACCACAGGAACCCATACACCACCACTACATTACACCACAGGAACCCATACACCACCACTACATTACACCACAGGAACCCATACACCACCACTACATTACACCACAGGAACCCATACACCACCACTACATTACACCACAGGAACCCATACACCACCACTACATTACACCACAGGAACCCATACACCACCACTACATTACACCACAGGAACCCATACACCACCACTACATTACACCACAGGAACCCATACACCACCACTACATTACACCACAGGAACCCATACACCACCACTACACTTACACCACAGGAACCCATACACCACCACTACATTACACCACAGGAACCCATACACCACCACTACATTACACCACAGGAACCCATACACCACCACTACATTACACCACAGGAACCCATACACCACCACTACATTACACCACAGGAACCCATACACCACCACTACATTACACCACAGGAACCCATACACCACCACTACATTACACCACAGGAACCCATACACCACCACTACATTACACCACAGGAACCCATACACCACCACTACAGACACCACAGGAACCCATACACCACCACTACATTACACCACAGGAACCCATACACCACCACTACATTACACCACAGGAACCCATACACCACCACTACAGACACCACAGGAACCCATACACCACCACTACATTACACCACAGGAACCCATACACCACCACTACATTACACCACAGGAACCCATACACCACCACTACATTACACCACAGGAACCCATACACCACCACTACATTACACCACAGGAACCCATACACCACCACTACATTACACCACAGGAACCCATACACCACCACTACATTACACCACAGGAACCCATACACCACCACTACATTACACCACAGGAACCCATACACCACCACTACATTACACCACAGGAACCCATACACCACCACTACATTACACCACAGGAACCCATACACCACCACTACATTACACCACAGGAACCCATACACCACCACTACAGACACCACAGGAACCCATACACCAGGACATTACACCACAGGAACCCATACACCACCACAGACACATTACACCACAGGAACCCATACACCACCACTACAGACACCACAGGAACCCATACACCACCACTACAGACACCACAGGAACCCATACACCACCACTACATTACACCACAGGAACCCATACACCACCACTACATTACACCACAGGAACCCATACACCACCACTACAGACACCACAGGAACCCATACACCACCACCACATTACACCACAGGAACCCATACACCACCACTACATTACACCACAGGAACCCATACACCACCACTACATTACACCACAGGAACCCATACATCACCACTACATTACACCACAGGAACCCATACACCACCACTACATTACACCACAGGAACCCATACACCACCACTACATTACACCACAGGAACCCATACACCACCACTACATTACACCACAGGAACCCATACACCACCACTACAGACACCACAGGAACCCATACACCACCACTACAGACACCACAGGAACCCATACACCACCACTACATTACACCACAGGAACCCATACATCACCACTACATTACACACAGGAACCCATACACCACATTACACCACAGGAACCCATACACCACCACTACATTACACCACAGGAACCCATACACCACCACTACATTACACCACAGGAACCCATACACCACCACTACATTACACCACAGGAACCCATACACCACCACTACAGACACCACAGGAACCCATACACCACCACTACATTACACCACAGGAACCCATACACCACCACTACATTACACCACAGGAACCCATACACCACCACTACATTACACCACAGGAACCCATACACCACCACTACAGACACCACAGGAACCCATACACCACCACTACATTACACCACAGGAACCCATACACCACCACTAATTACACCACAGGAACCCATACACCACCACTAATTACACCACAGGAACCCATACACCACCACTACATTACACCACAGGAACCCATACACCACCACTACATTACACCACAGGAACCCATACACCACCACTACATTACACCACAGGAACCCATACACCACCACTACATTACACCACAGGAACCCATACACCACCACTACATTACACATTACACCACAGGAACCCATACACCACCACTACATTACACCACAGGAACCCATACACCACCACTACATTACACCACAGGAACCCATACACCACCACACAGACACCACAGGAACCCATACACCACAGGAACCCATACACCACCACTACATTACACCACAGGAACCCATACACCACCACTACATTACACCACAGGAACCCATACACCACCACTACATTACACCACAGGAACCCATACACACCACCACTACATTACACCACAGGAACCCATACACTACACACACTACATTACACCACAGGAACCCATACACCACCACTACATTACACCACAGGAACCCATACACCACCACTACAGACACCACAGGAACCCATACACCACCACTACATTACACCACAGGAACCCATACACCACCATACAGGAACCCATACACCACTACACTTACACCACAGGAACCCATACACCACCACTACATTACACCACAGGAACCCATACACCACCACTACATTACACCACAGGAACCCATACACCACCACTACATTACACCACAGGAACCCATACACCACCACTACATTACACCACAGGAACCCATACACCACCACTACATTACACCACAGGAACCCATACACCACCACTACATTACACCACAGGAACCCATACAACACCACTACATTACACCACAGGAACCCATACAACACCACTACATTACACCACAGGAACCCATACATCACCACTACATTACACCACAGGAACCCATACACCACCACCACATTACACCACAGGAACCCATACACCACCACTACATTACACCACAGGAACCCATACACCTCCACTACATTACACCACAGGAACCCATACACCACCACTACATTACACCACAGGAACCCATACACCACCACTACATTACACCACAGGAACCCATACATCACCACTACATTACACCACAGGAACCCATACACCACCACTACATTACACCACAGGAACCCATACACCACCACTACATTACACCACAGGAACCCATACACCACCACTACATTACACCACAGGAACCCATACACCACCACTACATTACACCACAGGAACCCATACACCACCACTACATTACACCACAGGAACCCATACACCACCACTACATTACACCACAGGAACCCATACACCACCACTACATTACACCACAGGAACCCATACACCACCACTACATTACACCACAGGAACCCATACACCACCACAGGAACCCTACATTACACCACAGGAACCCATACACCACCACTACATTACACCACAGGAACCCATACACCACCACTACATTACACCACAGGAACCCATACAGCACCACTACATTACACCACAGGAACCCATACACCACCATTGCACCACAGGAACCCATACACCACCACTACACCACAGGAACCCATACACCACCACTACATTACACCACAGGAACCCATACACCACCACTACGTTACACCACAGGAACCCATACACCACCACTACGTTACACCACAGGAACCCATACACCACCACATTACACCACAGGAACACCACAGGAACCCATACACCACCACTACATTACACCACAGGAACCCATACACCACCACTACACCACACCACAGGAACCCATACACCACCACTACATTACACCACAGGAACCCATACACCACCACTACAGACACCACAGGAACCCATACACCACCTCTACAGACACCACAGGAACCCATACACCACCACTACATTACACCACAGGAACCCATACACCACCACTACAATACACCACAGGAACCCATACACCACCACTACATTACACCACAGGAACCCATACACCACCACTACACCACCACTACACCACAGGAACCCATACACCACCACTACAATACACCACAGGAACCCATACACCACCACTACATTACACCACAGGAACCCATACACCACCACTACATTACACCACAGGAACCCATACACCACCACTACATTACACCACAGGAACCCATACACCACCACTACACCACAGGAACCCATACACCACCACTACACCACAGGAACCCATACACCACCACTACACCACAGGAACATACACCACCACTACATTACACCACAGGAACCCATACACCACCACTACATTACACCACAGGAACCCATACACCACCACTACATTACACCACAGGAACCCATACACCACCACTACATTACACCACAGGAACCCATACACCACCACTACATTACACCACAGGAACCCATACACCACCACTACATTACACCACAGGAACCCATACACCACCACTACATTACACCACAGGAACCCATACACCACCACTACATTACACCACAGGAACCCATACACCACCACTACATTACACCACAGGAACCCATACACCACCACTACATTACACCACAGGAACCCATACACCACCACTACATTACACCACAGGAACCCATACACCACCACTACATTACACCACAGGAACCCATACACCACCACTACATTACACCACAGGAACCCATACACCACCACTACATTACACCACAGGAACCCATACACCACCACTACATTACACCACAGGAACCCATACACCACCACTACATTACACCACAGGAACCCATACACCACCACTACATTACACCACAGGAACCCATACACCACCACTACATTACACCACAGGAACCCATACACCACCACTACATTACACCACAGGAACCCATACACCACCACTACATTACACCACAGGAACCCATACACCACCACTACATTACATCACAGGAACCCATACACCACCACTACAGACACCACAGGAACCCATACACCACCACTACATTACACCACAGGAACCCATACACCACCACATTACACCACAGGAACCCATACACCACCACTACATTACACCACAGGAACCCATACACCACCACTACAGACACCACAGGAACCCATACACCACCACTACAGACACCACAGGAACCCATACATCACCACTACACCACAGGAACCCATACACCACCACTACACTACACCACAGGAACCCATACACATTACACACAGGAACCCTACATTACACCACAGGAACCCATACATCACCACTACACCACAGGAACCCATACATCACCACTACACCACAGGAACCCATACACCACCACTACACCACAGGAACCCATACATCACCACTACACCACAGGAACCCATACATCACCACTACACCACAGGAACCCATACATCACCACTACACCACAGGAACCCATACATCACCACTACATGACACAACAGGAACCCATACATCAACACTACACCACAGGAACCCATACACCACCATTACACAACAGGAACCCATACACCACCACTACATTACACCACAGGAACCCATACACCACCACTACATTACACCACAGGAACCCATACACCACCACTACATTACACCACAGGAACCCATACACCACCACTACAGACACCACAGGAACCCATACACCACCACTACATTACACCACAGGAACCCATACACCACCACTACAGACACCACAGGAACCCATACACCACCACTACAGACACCACAGGAACCCATACACCACCACTACATTACACCACAGGAACCCATACACCACCACTACAGACACCACAGGAACCCATACACCACCACTACAGACACCACAGGAACCCATACACCACCACCACATTACACCACAGGAACCCATACACCACCACCATACACCACAGGAACCCATACACCACCACTACATTACACACCACAGGAACCCATACACCACCACTACATTACACCACAGGAACCCATACACCACCACTACAGACACCACAGGAACCCATACACCACCACTACAGACACCACAGGAACCCATACACCACCACTACAGACACCACAGGAACCCATACACCACCACTACATTACACCACAGGAACCCATACACCACCACTACAGACACCACAGGAACCCATACACCACCACTACAGACACCACAGGAACCCATACACCACCACTACATTACACCACAGGAACCCATACACCACCACTACAGACACCACAGGAACCCATACACCACCACTACATTACACCACAGGAACCCATACACCACCACTACAGACACCACAGGAACCCATACACCACCACTACATTACACCACAGGAACCCATACACCACCACTACATTACACCACAGGAACCCATACACCACCACTACATTACACCACAGGAACCCATACACCACCACTACAGACACCACAGGAACCCATACACCACCACTACAGACACCACAGGAACCCATACACCACCACATACACCACACCACATACACCACCACTACAGACACCACAGGAACCCATACACCACCACTACAGACACCACAGGAACCCATACACCACCACTACAGACACCACAGGAACCCATACACCACCATACTACACCACAGGAACCCATACACCACCACTACACCACAGGAACCCATACACCACCACTATTACACCACAGGAACCCATACACCACCACTACAGACACCACAGGAACCCATACACCACCACTACAGACACCACAGGAACCCATACACCACCACTACAGACACCACAGGAACCCATACACCACCACTACAGACACCACAGGAACCCATACACCACCACTACAGACACCACAGGAACCCATACACCACCACTACAGACACCACAGGAACCCATACACCACCACTACAGACACCACAGGAACCCATACACCACCACTACAGACACCACAGGAACCCATACACCACCACTACATTACACCACAGGAACCCATACACCACCACTACATTACACCACAGGAACCCATACACCACCATTACACCACAGGAACCCATACATCACCACTACATTACACCACAGGAACCCATACACCACCACTACAGACACCACAGGAACCCATACACCACCACTACAGACACCACAGGAAACCATACACCACCACTACAGACACCACAGGAACCCATACACCACCACTACAGACACCACAGGAACCCATACACCACCACTACAGACACCACAGGAACCCATACACCACCACTACAGACACCACAGGAACCCATACACCACCACTACATTACACCACAGGAACCCATACACCACCACTACATTACACCACAGGAACCCATACACCACCATTACACCACAGGAACCCATACATCACCACTACATTACACCACAGGAACCCATACATCACCACTACAGACACCACAGGAACCCATACACCACCACCACATTACACCACAGGAACCCATACATCACCACTCCAGACACCACAGGAACCCATACATCACCACTACATTACACCACAGGAACCCATACATCACCACTACAGACATCACAGGAACCCATACATCACCACTACAGACATCACAGGAACCCATACATCACCACTACAGACATCACAGGAACCCATACATCACCACTACAGACATCACAGGAACCCATACATCACCACTACAGACACCACAGGAACCCATACACCACCACTACAGACATCACAGGAACCCATACACCACCACTACAGACACCACAGGAACCCATACATCACCACTACAGACACCACAGGAACCCATACACCACCACTACAGACACCACAGGAACCCATACACCACCACTACAGACACCACAGGAACCCATACATCACCACTACAGACACCACAGGAACCCATACATCACCACTACAGACACCACAGGAACCCATACACCACCACTACAGACACCACAGGAACCCATACATCACCACTACAGACTGGGGTAGAGTCACAAAGTGTGGTCACCTTCCTCCCTCACTCATCCACCATAGCTCCTCATCATCTGGGTTTTCTCCTCCTGCCCTCATATATACACGCTATTGAGACTATTGAGGTGCGCTCTGGTTGTCGGTCTGGAGTGGCCTCTCTAGGGCACAAAGCCAGGGTAGGTTGATACGGAGAAGCTGTCACCCATGCAGCAGGTCTTCCCCCCTCTCGACGGCGCCGAAAGTCTCCAATGGAAAGGCAAACGTCCATACGATTGTTTCCCGGGCTGTCGCAGGAACTGTCAGGACGAGGTTGAAGGCAACAACGAACTGCCCCTAGGAGGCTCCCGCTCCGGAGTTGACCTCGAAGTTGGTAAAAGAAGGCACAGGTATTCCACACCTGGCACAGGGACTCCCACACCTGGCAAAGGGACTCCACACCCGGCACAGGGACTCCACACCTGGCACAGGGACTCCCACACCTGGCAGAGGGACTCCACACTCGGCACAGGGACTCCACACCCGGCACAGGGACTCCACACCCGGCACAGGGACTCCACACCCGGCACAGGGACTCCACACCTGGCACAGGGACTCCCACACCCGGTAGAGAGACTCCACACCCGGCACAGGGACACCCACACCCGGCACAGGGACTCCACACCTGGCACAGGGACTCCACACCCGGCACAGGAACTCCACACCTGGCACAGGGACTCCACACACGGCACAGGAACTCCACACCTGGCACAGGGACTCCACACCCGGCACAGGAACTCCACACCTGGCACAGGGACTCCACACCCGGCACAGGGACTCCACACCTGGCACAGGGACTCCACACCTGGCACAGGGACTCCACACCCGGCACAGGGACTCCACACCCGGCACAGGGACTCCACACCCGGCACTGGGACTCCCACACCCGGCACAGAGACTCCACACCCGGCACAGGGACTCCCACACGGCACAGGGACTCCACACCCGGCACAGGGACTCCCACACCCGGCACAGGGACTCCCACACCCGGCACAGGACTCCCACACCCGGCACAGGGACTCCCACACCCGGCACAGGGACTCCACACCCGGCACAGGGACTCCCACACCCGGCACAGGGACTCCACACCCGGCACAGAGACTCCCACACCCGGCACAGGGACTCCCACACCCGGCACAGGGACTCCACACCCGGGACTCCCACACCCGGCACAGGGACTCCCACACCCGGCACAGGGACTCCACACCCGGCACAGGGACTCCCACACCCGGCACAGGGACTCCCACACCCGGTAGGGACTCCCACACCCGGCACAGGGACTCCACACTCGGCACAGGGACTCCCACACCCGGCACAGGGACTCCCACACCCGGCACAGGGACTCCCACACCCGGCACAGGGACTCCACACCCGGCACAGGGACTCCCACAAGTGGGTAGTCCCACACCCGGCACAGGGACACCCACACCCGGCACAGGGACTCCACATACACACATAAGTGTTGTAGAACAAAACCTACAATATACACACATAAGTGTTGTAGCACAAAACCTACACACAGATGAGTGTTGTCCCCGCGGCACAAGAACCTACAACATACACACACCCAGGTACCTATTGTACTGCTAGGTAACGGGCATACCTACAAACACTCGCCGGTGCCTGGACTCGAACAACATACACACATAAGTGTTGTAGCACAAAACCTACACACATAAGTGTTGTAGCACAAAACCTACAACATACACACATAAGTGTTGTAGCACAAAACCTACAACATACACACATAAGTGTTGTAGCACAAAACCTACAACATACACACATAAGTGTTGTAGCACAAAACCTACAACATACACACATAAGTGTTGTAGAACAAAACCTACAATATACACACATAAGTGTTGTAGCACAAAACCTACAATATACACACAAGTGTTATAGCACAAAAGAACATAACAAAAGTGTACACTTACCTGATGACACATGTACATGGTCCAGCAGGAAGACCCTCCGTCACGTCTCTGTGCTTCGCCAAAGTCATGTTCTGCTTGTTTAAGCCACTTGTTGGCTTCAAGACGATCAGGCAACTTTCTCTCCTTCATCTTACTTCTGAAATACTTGAAGGAACCTGAGGATTGGCTCCGTGGTGAGTTGAATGCACTGCTGAAGAAATCACTAGAAGTTGTTTTGAATGTTTTACTGAAGAAATAACTGGATGTTGTTTTGAATGTTTTACTGAAGAAATCACTGGATGTTGGTTTGAATGTATTACTGTAGGCACTGGAGGGACCGCTGAAAGTATTTTCACTTGTAACATCTTCATCGTCTGGAATAATCTCTCCATTCTCCAGACGCTTCACCAGGTGTTGCATATATTGCATCACGCGGGTACAGAGTCCCACTCTCTCAAGGTTCTTGTCTGGATGCCACTTGAGGATCAAGCGCCGTAAGAGGTGCCGCCTTTCTTTTTCATCTTTAACTTTCCATATTTCTTTTAATTGTTTCTTTATATTCTTCATAATTTCTTTCTCAGAGAGACTGCCAGGTTCATCTTCGGTTAAGACCCCATCAGTTTGTACCACATCACTTCTCATACTTTCCTTAGCTCTTACAAACTTGTACAGCTGATGGGCTCGAACTATCATGCAGGACTTTGCTTCACATCCAGTGTCAACTTCGTATTCATTCATAAATAAGCTATCATGACTTCTCACCAAGCGCTTTACTTGAACAATTATGTATATATTATCTTCGGTAGATTCATCTCCTTCAAGAATGTACTTCTTCATACAGACAATCTCTCCCTCGTGGAACTGACAAAATTCATTATCCAGCAAATGGATTAGATCTTCATCGAGGTATGAACCTACATCTGTTTGATAGCACTCATATGCACTATTCTGACCTTCCCATGCAGTAATACCTAAGTTATTCAGTAATAAAGGAATTTCATGTGGTTTCTCATATAACCTCAATATGTGTCCTAAATTCTCCATCACTGATGCTGTAACTAACTTAAGTAGTTCTCTGTACGTTTTACACAGTCCACAGACAACAAGAGTACTGTCAATGGTTTCAGAAATATAAAGTGTAACTTTTCTCTCTTCTCTATTACAAACTTGTACAAAGAACTGCCTGTCTCGTTTCCCAACTTCGTCTTCATTAACCGTTAGAGTGGTGGTAATTACCTTCAACTGCTTCACCTCCACTCTGTCAAGACTATCCATCAATTCTTTTATTTCAGCTTTATCTAAACATGATCCTGAAGATACTCTATCATGATTTATAATTCTCAATATATTCAGTTTAATAGTATCTGAATGCAGGATTTGTCTTAACTCTTTAAGTAATTCTGTTGTTATTTCCTCGGTATTGCTGTCAAGGTTTTCCTTCACAACTTGAGACAAAAGATTTGGCTGCAAATTCTTAGGCAACATATTCACAAAGTCACTATCAGTCATTTCTATCTTTAAGACTTTAAACCCGGCAAATATTAGTATGTTTAATTTTCCTTTCCCGTTCTCTAAATATTCAACATCTTGCACATACATTTCAGAAGACTTTTCCAATTTTTTTTCCTTTGTTGGGAGATATAGTTCAGAAACTTTCAGGTCTTTGAGATTTGATTTCTTTTTCACCAAGCCTTCAAGAGCCGCCTTCATACACTTAGATTCTTCAGGATGCAATACTTTCCCGCCACTTTCTTCATAAATCATTTTCAATACTTGAGCATACGAGTCACACGTAGCGACCTCAAGGGCTCCAAGTTTCTTAAAAACATCAATATATTTCACATATGTTGTTGGAACTCTCAATAAATATGGGATAATTTCAACTTCCAATATTTCAATCACACAATCAGCAGCAACAAAGGTTGAGTGCGTCGGTATATGCACTACAGGAGTTCTCTGGCAAGCAAGTGTATCATGAACACTGTTTCTGCACTTTTGTAAATGCTGGTAAATACTTTCCATTATACTCTCAATGGCGGCATTTGAGTTCTTTTGTTTAGATTTTAAAAATCTACAAAGATTTTGTATGTGCTCAAGAACCTTTTCTTCAGGTGGAGCGTCCACGATGTTCAGATGTTTCTTAATATCACTCCTGCATGACGTTGCATAACGTGGCAAAAGGCTTGCAGTTGTCCACAGAATATTAGCAAATTCTGATGGCACACCGCTAGAGAAAGACAACAATCCAGATGCAGTTCTGAAGTGCGGGAGAATCTCCTCTAATTCTTCACTCTCATGTGGAACAAGAAATTCAATATTCCTTATCTGTGAAACATTGCACTTTAGATTATCATACTTGTCAAAAAGGTATTGTGTGAGAACTTCAGACTTTGGTCTAACTTTAGAATCATTAGGTGATAATGTTCTCGCATACTTCACGTACATTTCAGCAGTCAGTTCATGTACCATGCCAGACAATTTGAGAAAGTGCTGCCATTCTTGTGATGACCATTCTTTTGGTAAATTATTCAGCTCCATCACTTTGAATACTGGATTATTGGGATCATAGAAATTGTCTGCAGTTTTCCAACTTCCATTTAGCTCTATAAAAGGAGTCTTTTTTAATATTGAAACAACATTTATTAGACTTTGGTTCCAATACACTTCTGCCATATGTGCTTCTTTTAGTTCATCTCGTATCTTTTCCAGATAGTAGG
Source organism: Procambarus clarkii (assembly GCF_020424385.1). Lineage (NCBI taxonomy): Eukaryota > Metazoa > Arthropoda > Malacostraca > Decapoda > Cambaridae > Procambarus > Procambarus clarkii. The sequence continues at coordinate 57,739 of NW_025574353.1, forward strand.
TTCGTTCTTGAGGTGACAAATACTTAAAATTTGGCAGAATTAGTTTAGTATAAATTTCCAGATCCTCCAGAAGACATCCTGAACTCAAGTATTGGTAGAAACATTTTGCATTTGATGTTCCTTTCTTTAAAATTATTATATTTTTACTTTCTGCTAATTTAACCAAATATTTTAAATCAAGCTTTGACCCAACTGGTACAATAAAGTCCTTGTCTTCCAAATTCTGCACAACTCCACAAACGTCTTCAAACATAGGGAGTGAACGGAGTTTATAATGAGGGAGTGAAGTACTAGAATAATGTGCACCAAAATATTCCAATACCTCAGTCATTTTTTTATAAGATTCCATCCCGCTTGGTTTAACATAGAGGGCAATTCTCTCTCTGTGGAAGTAGAGGTTGTCTAGCAAAACTGAAGGATCTGTTAATGTTGCTGTTAAGTGAATGGGTAACCCAGCTGGAATAATACTGAGACATGGATGAGGAACAGGCAAGTGATGGAATACTGAAGATGGATTGTTGTCAAGAACTCTCCAGGCGTTCTTTAATGTAACTAAATATTTCTGGTTGTTGTCAGTTAAAGGATACAATGCCCAGTCTCCAAGAGTATTCATAATATATTCTCTCTTCTGCTGATAATAACGTGCCTTATGTGCTTCTGCCCCAAAAATTATAGCAATGTCCTTTTTACAAAAATTCAAATACTCTATTATAAATTTCCAAAGCATTTTTAACCAATCATGGAGGTCGTCGCGTAATGGTAAAAAGGCTTCACTGCGATGATATGTCTTGTCCAATCTTGTATGCAGTCTGTCAGCCAGATCCTTTAATGTGAACTCTTTCAGGGCATTAACCCCGGGTTTTAATTTTAAAAAATTAATTTTAAATTTAAAATTTTTTAAAAAAAAAAAAAAAGAAAAAAAATTTTTGGGGGGAAAAAAGGGGGGGGGGGTTTGGAAAAGGGAAATTTAAAGGGGGGGTTTTTTTGGGGAAAAAAAAAGGCCGGGAAAAAGGGGGGGAAAAAAAGGGGGGGAAAAAAGGAAAAGAAGGGGGGGGGAAAAAAAAAAAAATTTTTAAAAAGGGGGGTTTTTTTTTTGGGGGGGAGGGGGCAATTTTTCCAAACCCCCCCCGGGGGGGTTGGGGGGTTTTTTAAAAAAAAAAAAAGGGGAAAAAATTTTTAAAAATTTTTTTTTTTTGGAAAGGGGGGGTTAAAAAACCCCTTTTTTTTGGTTTTAAAAAGGGGTTTTTTTTTTTAAAATTTTTTAAAAAAAAATTTTAATTTTTAAAAATTAAAAAAAATTTTTTTAAAACCCATTTTGGGGGGAAAAAAGAAGGGGGGGAAAAAACCCAAACCCGGGTTTGGAAAAAAAATTTAAAACCCCAAAACCAAAACCCAAACCCAATTAAAAACCCATTTTCCCCCCCCCCCCCAAAAGGGAAACCCCCAAAACCCCGGGGAAAAAAACCCCCCCCCCAAAAAAACCCTTTACCCCCCCAAAAAAAAAAACCCCCCCCCCAAAAAAAAAAAAAAACCCCCCCCCAAAATTTTCCCCGGGGCCCAAAAAAAACCCCCCCCCAAAAAACCCCCCCCAAAAAAACCCCCCCCCAAAAAATTTTAAAAAAAGGAAAAAAAAAATTTTTAACCCCCTTTTTTCCCCTTTTTTCCCAAAATTTTAAAAAATTAAAAGGGTTTAAAAAAAACACCAAAACCCAAAAAAAATTTCCCCAAAAAAACCCCAACCCACCAAAACCCCACCCAAAAAAAACCCCCAAAACCCCCCCCAAAACCCCCCCCCCCCAAAACCCCCCCCCAAAAAACCCCAAAACCCCCAAACCACCAAAAAAAACCCCCCACCCCCCCCCAAACCCCGGCCCAAACCCCCTAAAAAAGGAACCCCCCCCCCAAAAAAAACCCCCCCAAAAAAAACCCCCCAAAAAAAAACCCCAAAAACCCCCCCCCCCCCCCAACCCCAAAACCCCCCCCAATACAAACCCCACCCAAACCCAAACCCCCCCCTTTCCCCCGGAACCCAAACCACCCCCCAAAACCCAAAAAACCCCCCCCCCAAAAACCAAAACCCCCAACTTCCCAAAAAAAACCCAAAACCCCCCAAAAAAACCCAAACCCCTTCACCAAAAACCCAAACCAAACCCCCCCCAAAACCCCAAACCCCCCAAAAAAAAACCAAAAACCCAAACCCATTCCCCCCCCCCCCAAAAAACAAACCCCAAAAAACCCCCCCCCCCAAAAAAAAACCCCCAAACAAAACAAAACCCCCCAAAAACCCCAAAAAAACCCCCCAAAACCCCCCCCCCCAAACCCCCCAACCACAGGAAAACCCCCCCAACCCCAAACAAAAAACCCAAACCCCAATTCACCACCGGCCCCAAAAAAAAACCCCCCCCCAAAAAAAAAAAAAAAAAACCCCAAAAACCCAAACCACCACCCTTACAACCCAAAAAACCCCCCCCCCAAAAAAACCCCCCCCCCCCAAAAAAAAAAAAACCCCCCCCACCCCCCCCCAAAACCCTTCCCAAAAAACCCCCAACCAAACCCCCCCAAAACCCTAAAAACCCCCCAAAACCCCAAACCCAACCCCCCAAAAACCCAAAAAAATTCCCAAAAACCCAAAGGCCCAAACCCACCCCCCAAAAACCAAAAAAAACCCCCCCCCTTTACCCCCAAAGGGCCCCCCCCCCCCAAAAAAAAACCCCCAAAAAAAACCCAAAAAACCCCCCAAAACCCCAAAAACCCAACAAAAACCCCCACCACCAAAAACCCCAAAAAAACCACCCAAAACCCAAAAACCCAAAAAAAAAAACCCCCCCAAACCCAAAACCCCCCAAAAAAAACCCAAACCCAAAAAAAAAAAACCCCCCATTAACCCCGGAACCCAAAAAAAACCCGGAACCCCCCCCCCAAAAACCCCCCCAAAAAAAAACCCCCCCCAAAACCCCCCCCAAAACCCAAAAAAAAAAAACCCAAAACCCCCCCCCCAAAAAAAAAATTTAAAAAAAACCCACCCCAAAAACCCCAAAAACCCCCAAAAAAACCCCCTAAAACCCCACCCCTTTAAAAACAGGAACCCAAAAAACCCAAACCCAAAAACCCCCCCCCCCCCCCAAAAAAAAAACCCAAAACCCCCAAAACAAACCCCCCAAAACCCCCACCCCCCCCCCCCTTTCCCCGGAAAACCCCAAAACCCCCCAAACCCAAAAAAAAACCCAAGGAACCCAAAACCCCCCCCCAAAACCCCCCCCCCCCCCCTTAACCCACCAAAAACCCCCCCCCCAACAAACCCAAGGAACCCTACCACCCCAAAAAAACCCAAAACCCCAAAAAAACCCCCCCCCCCCCAAAAAAAACCAAAACCCCCAAAAACCAAAAAACCCCCCCCCCCCCCAAAAAAAAAAACCCCCCAAAAAAAAACCCCCCCAAAAACCCCCAAAAAAAACCCAAAAAACCCCCCAAAAAAACCCATTCCCCCAACCCAAACCAAACCCCAAAAAAAAAAAAAACCCCAAAAAAAAAAAAACCCCCCCAAAAAAAGGAAAACCCCCCACCACCCCCAAAAAAAAAAACCCCCCCCCTTTCCCCAAAACCAAAAACCCCCATCCCCCAAACCCCCCCCAACCCAAAAAACCCCAAAAAACCACCCCCCCCAAAAACAAACCCCTTAAACCCCCCCGGAACCCAAACCCCAAAAAACCCCCCAAAAAACCCCAAAAACCCAAAAACCCCCAAACCAAAACCCCCAAAACCCCCAAAAACCCCCAAAAAACCCCCCAAACCCCAAAACCCCCAAAAAAAAACCCAAACCCCCAAAACCCAAAACCCAAAAAAAACCCAAAACCCCAAACCCCCAAAACCCCCCAAAAAACCCAAACCCCCCAAAAACCAAAAAAAACCCAACCCCCCCAACCCCCAAAAACCCCCAAACCCCCAACCAACCCACCCCAAAAAAAACACCACCCCCCCCAGGCCCCCCCCCAAACCCCAAAAAAAAAACCCCCAACCCCAAAAAAAAACCCCCCCCCCCCAAAAAACCCCACCCCAAAAAACCCCCCCCCAAAACCCCCCCCCCCCCACCCCAAAAAAACCCCCCAACCCCCCAAAAACCCCGGAAAAACCCCCCCCCCCCAAACCCTTACCCCCCAAAAAACCCCAAAAAACCCCTTTACACCCAAAAAACCCCCCCACCCCTACCCCCCAAAAAAAAAAAAAAAAAAACCCCAAAAAAACCCCAAAACCCCCCCCCCCAAACCCAAAAACCCAACAAAAAAAAACCCCCACCCCAAAAAAAACCCCCCCCCAAACCCCCCAAAAAACCCAAAAACCCCAAAACCCCAAAACCATCTTATTGTGTGGTACCTAAGCTCTTCTGAAAATTATATATAAACATTTTCTGGGCTGGAGCCAGGCAGCTCCCGGGAGCATTGATTCTGGCACTTGAGACATCCACATAACTACCTGGCCTCTGCGCTGGTGTAGGCCTATCAAACACCAGTACCATACATTAATGTGCTAATAGAGGAAGGAAAGCATGGGGGGGGGGGAATCAAGCGCAACATGAGCATGACCAGAACCGCTGAGACAGCGAAGGCAAAGCATTAGAAGCCACACCTTCCAGGATTCGGCCCACTGGCAACATGTGACCCGCTGGGACACTCTGTTCGGCCCGCTGGGACTCTCAGTCCAGCCTGATAGGACTCTGTGTCCGGCCCGCTGGGAATCTGTGTCCAGCCCGCTAAGACTCTGTGTCTGGCCTGCTGGGACTCTCTGTCCGGCCCGCTGGGACTCGCTGTCCAGCCTGATAGGACTCTGTGTCCGGCCTGCTGGGAATCTGTGTCCGGCCCGCTAAGACTCTGTGTCTGGCCTGCTGGGACTCTCTGTCCGGCCCGCTGGGACTCGCTGTCCGGCCCGCTGGGACTCTCTGTCTGGCCTGCTGGGACTCTCTGTCCGGCCCGCTGGGACTCTCTGTCCGGCCCGCTGGGACTCTCTGTCTGGCCTGCTGGGACTCATTGTCCGGCCCGCTGGGACTCTCTGTCCGGCCCACTGTGACTCTCTGTCCGGCCCGCTGGGACTCTCTGTCCGGCCCACTGTGACTCTCTGTCCGGCCCACTGTGACTGTGTCCGGCCCGCTGGGACACTCTGTCTGGCCCGCTGGGACTCTCTGTCAGGCCCGCTGGGACTGTCTGTCCGGCCCGCTGGGACACTCTGTCCGGCCCGCTGTGACTCTCTATCCGGCCCGCTGGGACTGTCTGTCCGGCTCGCTGTGACTCTCTATCCGGCCCGCTGGGACTCTCTGTCCAGACCGCTGGGACTCTCTGTCCGGCCCGCTGGGACTCTCTGTCCGGCCCGCTGGGACTCTCTGTCCGGCCCGCTGGGACTCTCTGTCCGGCCCGCTGGGACTCTCTGTCCGGCCCGCTGAGACTCTCTGTCCGGCCCGCTGGGACTGTCTGTCCAGACCGCTGTGACTCTCTGTCCGGCCCGCTGGGACTCTCTTTCCGGCCCGCTGGGACTCTTTGTCCGGCCCGCTGGGACTCTCTGTCCGGCCCACTGGGACTCTCTTTCCGGCCTGCTGGAACTCTCTGTCCGGCCCGCTGGGACTCTCCATCCGGCCCGCTGGGACTCTGTCTGGCCCGCTGGAACTCTCTGTCTGGCCTGCTGGGACTCGCTGTCCGGTCCTAGCCTCACATGAACCTAAAATTCACGTCGAATTCCTGGTTCCAGGCAAATTAAGACAATCGTACTTACTTCAACAATTAATTATAAAAAAAATTCACCGAGTGACTAAAAAAAAAAGTTGCGTCTGTGACTTAATGACTGAGTCATCATTCAAGTCACTCATGAATGACGACTTTGAATTGATCACCTGTCCACCTTTCATTCGTAGCTGACAGTAGGGAAATCTATGACGTAGAGCGTCTGCAACCACCTGTCTAGGTAGAGCGGGACCAGCCGATTCAGCGCTGCGAGTGGTGCCCCTCGCGGACGCTCATAGTATGTCATAGTATGGTTTAGAGGTGTGTGGTTAGGATAGGGTGTTGGAGGACGTAGAGCGTCTGTGCATAATTATACAGGTGATCAGATTGTGTAGCACATGCCCTTCTTGTTGGGGAGTTGGAGCTTGGGAAGAAAGGGGAGGAAGGGAGGGAGGGAGGGAGGGAGGGAGGGATAGGGTGGTGTGTACCCCTCCGCACGCCCGTGTGTCTGTGTACCTCCTCGCTCGGTGTGTGTACCCACCTAGTTGTACTCGTCTAGTTGTACTCACCTAGTTGATTGTGTGTGTGTGTACTCACCTAATTGTACTCACGTAATTGTGCTTGCGGGGGTTGAGCTCTGGCTCTTTGGTCCCGCCTCTCAACTGTCAATCAACAGGTGTACAGGTTCCTGAGCCTATTGGGCTCTATCATATATACACTTGAAACTGTGTATGGAGTCAGCCTCCACCACATCACTTCCTAATGCATTCCATTTGTCAACCACTCTGACACTAAAAAAGTTCTTTCTAATATCTCTGTGGCTCATTTGGGCGTTCAGTTTCCACCTGTGTCCCCTAGTGCGTGTGTCCCTTGTGTTAAATAGCCTGTCTTTATCAACCCTGTCGATTCCCTTGAGAATCTTGAATGTGGTGATCATGTCCCCTCTACCTCTTCTGTCTTTCAACGAAGTGAGGTTAAATTCCCGTAGTCTCTCCTCGTAGTTCATACCTCTCAGCTCGGGTACTAGTCTGGTGGCAAACCTTTGAACCTTTTCCAGTTTAGTCTTATGCTTGACTAGATATGGACTCCATGCTGGAGCCGTATACTCCAGGATTGGTCTGACATATGTGGTATATAATGTTCTGAAAGATTCCTTACACAAGTTTCTAAAGGCCGTTCTTATGTTAGCCAACCTGGCATATGCTGCTGATGTTATCCTCTTGATATGAGCTTCAGGGGACAGGTCTGGCGTGATATCAATCTCCAGGTCTTTCTCTCTCTCTCTCTCTGACTCTTGAAGTATTTCATCTCCCAAATGATACCTTGTATCTGGTCTCCTGCTTCCTACCCCTATCTTCATTACATTACGTTTGCTTGGGTTAAACTCTAACAGCCATTTGTTCGACCATTCCTGCAGCTTGTCCAGGTCTTCTTGAAGCCTCAAGCTGTCTTCCTCTGTCTTAATCCTTCTCATAATTTTGGCGTCGTCAGCAAACATTGAGAGGAATGAGTCTATACCCTCTGGGAGATCATTTACGTATATCAGAAACAGGATAGGTCCAAGCACAGAGCCCTGTGGGACTCCACTGGTGACTTCACGTCATTCTGAGGTCTCACCCTTCACTAACTCTCTGCTTCCTATTGCTTAGGTACTCCCTTATCCACTGGAGCGCCCTACCAGTTATACCTGCCTGTTTCTCCAGCTTATGCATCAACCTTTTATGGGGTACTGTGTCAAAGGCTTTCCGACACTCCAAAAAAATGCAGCCCGCCCATCCTTCCCTTTCTTGCTTAATCTTTGTCACCTGATCATAGAATTCTATCAAGCCTGTGAGGCAAGATTTACCCTCCCTGAACCCATGTTGATGGGTTGTCACGAAGTCTCTTCTCTCCAGATGTGATACTAGGTTTTTTTCCCACAATCTTCTCCATCACCTTGCATGGTATACAAGTTAAAGACACTGGCCTGTAGTTCAGTGCCTCTTGTCTGCTACCCTTTTTAAATATTGGTACTACATTAGCAGTCTTCCATATTTCTGGTAAGTTTCCCGTTTCCAGTGACCTACTCTCAACTATGGAGAGTGGCAAGCAAAGTGCTCCTGCACACTCTTTCAATACCCATGGTGAGATTCCATCCGGCCCAACAGCTTTTCTCACGTCCAGCTCCAATAGGCGCTTCTTGACCTCATCTCTTGTAAATTCGAACCTTTCCAAGGTCACCTGGTTTGCTGCCACCTCTCCTAGCGCCGTGACTTCTCCCTGTTCTATTGCAAAGACCTCCTGGAACCTTGGGACAAACCCATGCTGGCTGTAAGCTGGGACAAACCTGCCTACAGCCTCCTGACATTTTTGGGTGACATAGTCCATCATGTCTTGTACGGACTTGGTTCCGAGTTCTGTGTCCCAATGCATATCCCATAGGAATTTTTTCATCTCCTCATAGTTTCCCTTTCGGTACGCCAGCCCTTTGTTTCCCAGTTCATTTTTGGGGGTGTTAATTCCTAGCTCAACCAGGTACTCAAAGCTCAATACACTATGACCACTCATTCCCAAGGGGGCTTCCAACTTAACTTCCCTTAAATCCGACTCATTTAGGGTAAATATCAGATCAAGCAAAGCTGGTTCGTCCCCTCTCATTCTTGTTAGTCCCTTGACGTGTTGAATTAGAAAGTTTCTTGTTGCCACATCCAACAGCTTAGCTCTCCATGTGTCTGGGCCTCCATGTGGGTCTCTGTTCCCCAAATCTATCTTCCCATGGTTGAAGTCTGCCATGATTAGTAGCCTGGATCCGTTCCTGCTAGCCACAGAAGCTGCTCTCTCTATTATATTGATGGTGGCCAAGTTGTTTCTATCATATTCCTGTCTGGGTCTTCTGTCATTGGTGGGGGGGGGGGGGTTATATATGACTACTACTATAAATTTCTGTCCTCCAGTTGCTATGGTGCCTGATATGTAGTCACTGAAACCTTCACAGTTCTCAACTACCTTCTCTTCAAAACTCCAACCTTCTCTTAGTAGCAAAGCTACACCACCTCCTCCTCTCCCTTCTCTCTCTTTCCTCACTACATAGTAGCCCTGTGGAAACGCTGCATTTGTTATAGTTTTCATTAGGTTTGTTTCTGTGAGTGCTATTATGTCTGGGTTTTCTTCTAGTGCCCATTCTCCGAGTTCACTTGTTTTATTTGTAATCCCATCTATGTTAGCGTACATTGCCTTGAAGCTCACTTTCTTCTGTTCATTTCTTGTCCCTTTCTTGGCGAGCATTCTGCTGGTGTGGGAAGCTATTCCGTGGGTGAGAAGATCTGTGAGGTGGTTTGCAGGGTCTCAGAGGATTTTGGGGTGGGGGGTGGGGGTTTCAGGGGAGGGTGACAGGTAGGGTGTGGGTTAAGGAGATAGGAAGGACATGGAGGATACGGGGTGAGGGGGAAGGAGGGATAGGGAGGGTATAGGATGAAGGGGGAGGGGGAACAGGGGGGGGGGAAAGGTGGGAGGGGGAACATGATGGGAATGGGGAAGGGGGTGACAGGGTCAGAATGGGGAGGGGGAGGGATGGTTGAGTGGGGGCAGGTAGGGTGAGGGAAGGGAGGGTTTCTATGCAGAGGGGGGTGGTGGTGTTGCCCTCCCCTCTGGTGTTGCTGGGATGCTGGTCTTGGGTTCGCCTCTTGTCTCTAGGGCTGTTGTGTTGGGGGCTGTGATTTCCTCGTTTGCTCCTCTCTCCCTGCGCTTCCTCCTTGCCTCTGCTGCCCTGGCTCTCTCCTCCTTCGTCCTGTCCCTCTGCAGGAATACTTTTTTGTATCCCTCCACATGTTGTAGACGACTCTTCCTTTCGAGAATATCCTCCTTTGTGGTTTCGTTTGTAAACACGACCTTTAAAAGTCGGTTTCTGTCCTTGTTGTACCAGCCCAACCTGAAAACCTTCTCAATGTTTTGTTCAGCCCCTTCCATCTGTAACCCCTTCAGTAGCCCCTGTACTGCCTCTCTATCCTTGCTATTCCATTCTTGCCTGTTGGATCCTTCCTGTTCTTTGATGCCTACAACTACCACTGATCTTTTTCTCTCAAGCAGCTGAGTGGAGCACCTTGCTGCTTCCTGTGAAGTGGCTGCTTGCATGCTACCTCCCTCACTGTGTCCATTGCTTCTGAGCTCTTTTTCAGTATGTCCGCAAATGTTTCAGGTACAAAGGCATTTCCTTCCAATGTAACACTCCCACCTTCCCTTTGGATGATAATCTGATGCTCGGTCTCTTTATTTTTCTCTGTGAGGGATTTGATCTCCTCCCTTGCTGATGTCAGCTCATTTTGCAGGTTGTTAATTGTAATCCTCATTTCCTGCATCTCCTTCCTGAATTCCTCCAGAACTTGGGTTAACATGTCCTTCGTTTGGTCACTCTGGCTGTTCCCTGTGTCCCTGTTGCGTCCACCTGCCATTTTGCCCCTTGTCAAGAGAGAGAGCAAGAGAGAGAGAGAGCAAGAGAGAGAGAGAGCAAGAGAGAGAGAGAGCAAGAATTAGTAATCTGTCTGCAGATTACGGCAGGTAAGAGAAGGGGGTAAGAGAGGGGGTGGATTATGAGTGAGGTTTCATCCCTTTTCCACGAAAGGTGTTAATCCCTTCTAGCCTGACTGTACGTATGTGTACTCACCTAGTTGTACTCACCTAGTTGTGTTTGCGGGGGTTGAGCTCTGGCTCTTTGGTCCCGCCTCTCAACCGTCAATCAACAGGTGTACAGATTCCTGAGCCTATCGGGCTCTATCATATCTACACTTGAAACTGTGTATGGAGTCAGCCTCCACCACATCTCTTCCTAATGCATTCCATTTGTCCACCACTCTGACACTAAAAAAGTTCTTTCTAATATCTCTGTGGCTCATTTGGGCACTCAGTTTCCACCTGTGTCCCCTTGTGCGTGTTCCCCTTGTGTTAAATAGACTGTCTTTATCTACCCTATCAATTCCCTTCAGAATCTTGAATGTGGTGATCATGTCCCCCCTAACTCTTCTGTCTACTAGCGAAGTGAGGTTTAATTCCCGTAGTCTCTCCTCGTAGCTCATACCTCTCAGCTCAGGTACTAGTCTGGTGGCAAACCTTTGAACCTTTTCCAGTTTAGTCTTATCCTTGACTAGATATGGACACTATGCTGGGGCTGCATACTCCAGGATTGGCCTGACATATGTGGTATACAAAGTTCTGAATGATTCTTTACACAAGTTTCTGAATGCCGTTCGTATGTTGGCCAGCCTGGCATATGCCGCTGATGTTATCCGCTTGATATGTGCTGCAGGAGACAGGTCTGGCGTGATATCAACCCCCAAGTCTTTTTCCTTCTCTGACTCCTGAAGAATTTCCTCTCCCAGATGATACCTTGTATCTGGCCTCCTGCTCCCTACACCTATCTTCATTACATTACGTTTGCTTGGGTTAAACTCTAACAGCCATTTGTTCGACCATTCCTGCAGCTTGTCTAGGTCTTCTTGAAGCCTCAAACAGTCCTCTTCTGTTTTAATCCTTCTCATAATTTTAGCATCGTCTGCAAACATTGAGAGAAATGAATCGATACCCTCTGGGAGATCATTTACATATATCAGAAACAAGATAGGACCGAGTACAGAGCCCTGTGGGACTCCACTGGTGACTTCACGCCAATCGGAGGTCTCACCCCTCACCGTAACTCTCTGCTTCCTATTGCTTAGATACTCCCTTATCCACTGGAGCACCTTACCAGCTTCACCTGCCTGTCTCTCCAGCTTATGTAGCAGCCTCTTATGCGGTACTGTGTGAAAGGCTTTCCGACAATCCAAGAAAATGCAGTCCGCCCAGCCCTCTCTTTCTTGTTTAATCTTTGTCACCTGATCGTAGAATTCTATCAAGCATGTAAGGCAAGATTTACCCTCCCTGAACCCATGTTGGCGATTTGTCATGAAGTCCCTTCTCTCCAGATGTGTTACCAGGTTTTTTCTCACGATCTTCTCCATCACCTTGCATGGTATACAAGTCAAGGACACTGGCCTGTAGTTCAGTGCCTCTTGCCTGTCGCCCTTTTTGTATATTGGGACCACATTCGCCGTCTTTCATATTTCTGGTAGGTCTCCCGTCTCCAGTGACTTACTATACACTATGGAGAGTGGCAAGCAAAGTGCCTCTGCACACTCTTTCAGTATCCATGGTGAGATCCCATCTGGACCAGCAGCCTTTCTAACATTCAGATCCAGCAGGTGTCTCTTGACCTCCTCTCTCGTAATTTCAAACTCTTCCAAGGCCGCCTGGTTTACCTCCCTTTCTCCTAGCACAGTGACCTCACCTTGTTCTATTGTGAAGACCTCCTGGAACCTCTTGTTGAGTTCTTCACACACCTCTCTGTCATTCTCTGTATACCTGTCCTCGCCTGTTCGAAGTTTCAATACCTGTTCTTTCACTGTTGTTTTCCTTCTGATGTGACTGTGGAGTAGCTTTGGTTCGGTCTTGGCTTTGTTTGCTATATCATTTTCAAAACTTTTCTCTGCTTCTCTTCTCACCCTGACGTACTCATTCCTGGTTCTCTGGTATCTCTCTCTGCTTTCTGGTGTTCTGTTATTCCGGAAGTTCCTTCACGCCCTTTTGTTCAGTTTCTTCGCTTCCATACATGCCCTATTATACCATGGATTCTTCTGTTGATTCTCGGATTTTTCCCTTTGGGCCGGGATGAACCTGTTTACTGCCTCCTGACACTTTTGGGTAACATAGTCCATCATACCCTGTACAGACTTATCTCTGAGGTCTGTGTCCCAAGGTATTTCACTTAGGAAACTTCTCATCTGTTCACAATTTCCCTTTCGGTATGCCAGCCTTTTGATTCCTAGTTCTTTTTTGGGGGAGATAAGTCCTAGCTCTACCAGGTACTCAAAGTTCAATACACTGTGGTCACTCATTCCCAAGGGCACTTCCATTTTAACTTCTATTATATCCCACTCATTTAGTGTAAATATCAAATCAAGCATTGCTGGTTCATCTTCTCCTCTCATTCTTGTTGGTTCTTTGATGTGCTGGCTTAGAAAGTTTCTTGTTGCCACGTCCAGCAGCTTACCCCTCCATGTTTCTGGTCCTCCATGCGGGTCTCTGTTCGTCCAATCTATCTTCCCATGGTTGAAGTCTCCCATAATTAGTAGTCCAGATCCATTCCTGCTAGCAACAGAAGCTGCTCTTTCTATTATGTTAATGGTGGCCATGTTGTTTCCATCATATTCCTGTCTAGGTCTTCTGTCATTTGGTGGTGGATTATATATGACTACGACTATATTTTTTTCCCCTCCATTTGTTACGGTACCTGCTATGTAGTCACTGAAACCTTCACAGCCCTGAATATCCATCTCCTGAAAATCCCAGCTTTTTCTTACCAGCAGAGCTACCACACCCCCACCTGTTCCTTCCCTCTCTTTCATCATAACATAATAGTCCTGTGGGAACACTGCATTTGTTATCGTTTTCGTGATCTTTGTTTCTGTGAGGGCTATTATGTCTGGGTTCTCCTCTAGTACCCGTTCTCCAAGCTCATTTGCTTTATTTGTAATTCCATCTATGTTAGTGTACATCGCTTTGAGGCTCACTTTCTTCTGTCCCTTATCAAATCGCCTCCTTGGTGAGTGTTCTGCTGGTGGGGGAGGCTGTTCCATGGTGTGAGGACCTGTGAGGTGGATAACAGGGTCTCAGAGGACACTGGGATGAGGGGCGGGAGATCCACTGAAGGGGGAGGGACAGGGAGGGTATGGGGTGAAAGGGGAGGGAGGAAGGGAAGGAAAGGGGGGGAGGGATAACTCAGGAGGAGGGGAGAGGTAGAAGGGTGGGGATTGGGTGTGGGGGGAGGGAGATTTGGCTGAACATTTAAGTGGGGGCAGGGAGGGTTGGGGGTATGGGGGTTTTCTATGCAGAGGAGGGAGGCGGGGTTGTCCTCCCTTCTGGTGTTACTGGGTAGCTGGTTGTGGGCGTGTGTTTGTTTTTGCGTGTGCGTGCGTGTGTGCTTGCAAATGTACGTGTGTGTGTGTGTGTGTGTGTGTGTGTGTGTGTGTGTGTGTGTGTGTACTCACCTAGTTGTACTCACCTAGTTGTGTTTGCGGGGGTTGAGCTCTGGCTCTTTGGTCCCGCCTCTCAACCGTCAATCAACAGGTGTACAGATTCCTGAGCCTATCGGGCTCTGTCATATCTACACTTGAAACTGTGTATGGAGTGAGCCTCCACCACATCACCCCCTAATGCATTCCATTTGTCAACCATTCTGACACTAAAAAAGTTCTTTCTAATATCTCTGTGGCTCATTGGGCACTCAGTTTCCACCTGTGTCCCCTTGTGCGTGTTCCCCTTGTGTTAAATAGACTGTCTTTATCTACCCTATCAATCCCCTTCAGAATCTTGAATGTGGTGATCATGTCCCCCCTAACTCTTCTGTCTTCCAGCGAAGTGAGGTTTAATTCCCGTAGTCTCTCCTCGTAGCTCATACCTCTCAGCTCGGGTACTAGTCTGGTGGCAAACCTTTGAACCTTTTCCAGTTTAGTCTTATCCTTGACTAGATATGGACTCCATGCTGGGGCTGCATACTCCAGGATTGGCCTGACATATGTGGTATACAAAGTTCTGAATGATTCTTTACACAAGATTCTGAATGCCGTTCGTATGTTGGCCAGCCTGGCATATGCCGCTGATGTTATCCGCTTGATATGTGCTGCAGGAGACAGGTCTGGCGTGATATCAACCCCCAAGTCTTTTTCCTTCTCTGACTCCTGAAGAATTTCCTCTCCCAGATGATACCTTGTATCTGGCCTCCTGCTCCCTACACCTATCTTCATTACATTACATTTGGTTGGGTTAAACTCTAACAACCATTTGTTCGACCATTCCTTCAGCTTGTCTAGGTCTTCTTGAAGCCTCAAACAGTCCTCTTCTGTTTTAATCCTTCTCATAATTTTAGCATCGTCCGCAAACATTGAGAGAAATGAATCGATACCCTCCGGGAGATCATTTACATATATCAGAAACAAGATAGGACCGAGTACAGAGCCCTGTGGGACTCCACTAGTGACTTCACGCCAATCGGAGGTCTCACCCCTCACCGTAACTCTCTGCTTCCTATTGCTTAGATACTCCCTTATCCACTGGAGCACCTTACCAGCTACACCTGCCTGTCTCTCCAGCTTATGTACCAGCCTCTTATGCGGTACTGTGTCAAAGGCTTTCCGACAATCCAAGAAAATGCAGTCCGCCCAGCCCTCTCTTTCTTGCTTAATCTGTGTCACCTGATCGTAGAATTCTATCAAGCCTGTAAGGCAAGATTTACCCTCTGTGTGTGTGTGTGTGTGTGTGTGTGTGTTTACTAGTTGTGTTTTTGCGGGGGTTGAGCCTTGCTCTTTCGGCCCGCCTCTCAACTGTCAATCAACTGTTTACTACTACTACTTTTTTTTTTTTTTTTTTTTTTTTTTTTTTTTTTTTTTTTTTTTTTTTTTTTTTTTTTCACACCACACACACACACACCCCAGGAAGCAGCCCGTGACAGCTGACTAACTCCCAGGTACCTATTTACTGCTAGGTAACAGGGGCATTCAGGGTGAAAGAAACTTTGCCCATTTGTTTCTGCCTCGTGCGGGAATCGAACCCGCGCCACAGAATTGTGTGTGTGTGTGGGTGTGTGTGTGTGGTGTGTGTTGTGTGTGTGTGTGTGTGTGTGTGTGTGTGTGTGTGTGTGTGTGTGTGTGTGTGTGTGTGTGTGTGTGTGTGTGTGTGTGTGTGTGTGTGTGTGTGTGTGTGTGTGTGTGTGTGTGTGTGTGTGTGTGTGTGTGTGTGTGTGTGTGTGTGTGTGTGTGTGTGTAATTACCTAAGTGTGTTAATTACGTAAGTGTAGTTACAGGAGGAGAGCTACGCTCGTTGTGTCCCGTCTTCCCAGCACTCTTTATCATATACAGCTTTGAAACTACTGACGGTCTTGGCCTCCACCACCTTCTCCCCTAACTTGTTCCAACCGTTTACCACTCTGTTTGCGAAAGTGTGTGTGTGTGTGTGTGTGTGTGTGTGTGTGTGTGTGTGTGTGTGTGTGTGTGTGTGTGTTTTCACCTAGTTGTGCTTGCGGGAGTTGAGCTCTGCTCTTTCGGCCTGCTTCTCAACTGTCAATCAATTAACTGTTACTATTAAATCATTTTTTTTCACACACACACACACAGGAAGCAGCCCGTAACAGCTGTTTATTATGGGCACATTTGCGTAACTACGTAACATTTACTGCTAGGTAACAGGTGCATCAGGGTCAAAGAAACTCTGCCCAATCTTTTTCTGCTGGCAGCCGGAATCAAACCTGGACCCTGGGATTACGAGTCCCGAGCACTCTCCATTCAGCCACGACCCCCCCCCCCCCAATGTGTGTGTATGTACTCACCTAGTGGTGCTTGCGGGGGTTGAGCGTTGTCTCTTTGGTCCCTCCTCTTAACCGTCAATCAACTGGTGTACAGATTCCTGTGCCTACTGGGCTCTATCATATGTACATTTGAAACTGTGTATGGAGTCAGCCTCCACCACATCACTCCCTAGTGTATTCCCTTTATTAACTGCTCTGACACTGAAAAAAAAATTCTAACGCCTCTGTGGCTCATCTGGGTACTAAGTTTCCACCTGTGTCCCCTTGTTCGTGTCCCACCTGTGCTGAAAATCTTGTCTTTGTCCACACTGTCTTTTCCCCTGAGAATTTTGTAGGTAGTTATCATGTCTCCCCTTACTCTCCTGTTTTCCAGGAGCGTGAGGTTCAGTCAATACCCTCTGGGAGATCATTTACGTATATTAGAAACAAGATAGGTCCGAGTACAGAGCCCTGTGGGACTCCACTCTTGACTTCATGCCAATCTGAGGTCTCACCCCTCACTGTAACTCTCTGCTTCCTATTGCTTAGGTACTTCCTTATCCACTGGAGCGCCCTACCAGTTACTCCTGCCTGTTTCTCCAGCTTATGCATCAGCCTTTTATGGGATACTGTGTCAAAGGCTTTCCGACAGTTCAAAAAAATGCAATCCGCCTATTCTTCACTATCTTGCTTAATCTTTGTCACCTGATCGTAGAATTCTATTAAGCCTGTAAAGCAAGATTTACCCTCCCTGAACCCATGTTGATGGGTTTTCATGAAGTCCCTTCTCTCCAGATGTGTTACTAGGTCTTTTCTCACGATCTTCTCTATCACCTTGCATGGTGTACAATTTAAGGACACTTTCCTGTAGTTCATTGCCTCATGTCTGTCACCCTTTTTGAATATTGGGACTACATTAGCCGTCTTCCATATTTCTGGTTGGTCTCCTGCTTCCACTGACCTACTATACACTATGGAGAGTGGCAAACAAAGTGCTCCTGCACACTCTTTCAATACCCACTGTGAGATTCCGTCCGGCCCAACAGTCTTTCTTACATCCAGCTCCAATAGGTCCTTCTTGACCTATCTCTTGTAATTTTGAACCCTTCCAAGGTCGCCTGGTTTGCTGCCACCTCTTCTAGCGCCGTGACCTTTCCTTGTTCTATTGTAAAGACCTCCTGGAACCTCTTGTTGAGTTTTTCACACACCTCTTCGTCATTCTCTATGCACCTGTCCTCACCCGCTCTAACTTTCATCACCTGTTCCTTACCTGTTGTTTTCCTCCTTATGTGACTGTGTAGTAGCTTTGTTGACCAGACCACACACTAGAAGGTAAAGGGACGACGATGTTTCGGTCCATCCTGGACTATTCTCAAGTCGATAGTAGCTTTGGTTCGGTCTTGGCATTATTAGCTATATAATTTTCATACCTTTTCTCAGCTGCTCTTCTCACACTAACATACTCGTTCCTGGTTCTCTGGTATCTCTCTCTACTTTCTGGTGTTTTGTTGTTAAGGAAGTTCCTCCACGACCTTTTGTTCAGCTCCTTTGCTTTTATACATTCAGTATTAAACCACTGATTCTTCTTTTGCTACTCGGTTTTTTCCTGTCGGGCCGAGATAAAGCTGTTTACTGCCTCCGGCCACTTTTGGTTGGCATAGTCCATCATGTCTTGTACGGACTTAGTTCTGAGTTCTGTGTACCATGGTATATCCCTTAGTAATTTATTCATCTCCTCATAGTATCCGTTTCGGTACGCCAGCCCTTTGTTTCCCAGTTCTTTTTGGGGGGAGAAAATTCCTTGCTCAACCAGGTACTCAAAGCTCAATACACTATGATCACACATTCCCAAGGAGGGCTTCCAACTTTACTTTCCTTATATATTAATATCCGACTCATTTAGGGTAAATATCAGATCAAGCAAAGCTGGTTCATCCTCTTCTCTCATTTATTTGGTCCCTTGACGTGTTGACTTAGAAAGTTTCTTGTTGCCACGTCCAGCAGCTTAGCTCTCCATGTGTTTGGTCCTCCATGTGGGTCTCTGTTCCCCCAATCTATTTTCCCATGGTTGAAATCTCCCATGATTAGTATTCTGGATCCATTCCTTCTAGGCACAGAAGCTGCTCTCTCTATTATATTGATGGTGGCCATTTTATTTCTATCATATTCCTGTCTGGGTCTTTTGTCATTTGGTGGGGGGTTATATATGACTACTACTATAATTTTCTGTTCCCCCAGTTGCTATGGTGCCTTATATGTAGTCACTGAAACCTTCACAGCCCTGATTAACCATCTCTTCAAAACTCAAACCTTTTCTTATCAGCAAGCAACACCATCTCCTCCCCTCCCTTCTCTCTCTTTCCTCACTACATAGTAGTCCTGCGGAAACACTGCATTTGTTATGGTTTTCATTAGCTTTGTTTCTGTGAGTGCTATTATGTCTGGGGTTTTCTTCTAGTGCCCATTCTCCGAGTTCACTTGTTTTATTTGTAATCCCATCTATGTTAGTGTACATTGCCTTGAAGCTCACTTTCTTCTGTTTATTTTGTTGTCCCTTTCTTGGCGAGCATTCTGCTGGTGGGGGAAGCTGTTCTCTAGGTGTGAAGATCTGTGAGGTGGTTTGCAGGGTCTCAGAGGATTTTGGGGTGGGGTGGGGGTTCAATGGGAGGGGGGGACAGGTAGGGAAGGGGGGACAGGTAGAGTATGGGGTTTGGATATAGGGGGGACATGGAGGATATGGGGTGAGGGGGAAGGAGGGATAGGGAGGGCATGGGATGAAGGGGGGGAAAGGGTGCGAAAGGCAGGAGGGGGGACATGTTGGGAATGGAGGAGGGGTCGGAATGGGGTGGAGGGGAGGGACTGAGCATTTGAGTGGGGGTAGGTAGGGTGAGGGGAAGGGAGGGCTTCTATGCAGAGGGGGGTGGTGGTGTTGCCCTCCCCTCTGGTGTTGCTGGGAAGCTGGTTGTGGGTTCCCTTCTTGTCTCTGGGACTGTTGTGTTGGGGGCTGTGATTTCCTGGTTTACTCCTCTCTCCCTGTGCTTCATCCTTGCCTCTGCTGCCTTGGTTCTCTCCTCCTGTTCCTCTAGAGCAGGGGTCTCCAAACTATGGCCCGCGGGCCACATCCGGCCCTCCAAACAAATCCCTGTGTGGTGGCCTTGAAAAAATAATTATCGTACGAATGGCATCGCAGAATTATTCAAAGCTGGGGCTGCTGACTGGTGGCGCTCAACCCGAGTCAGTTTTCCTCTCTCTCGATAGTGTGACGCACAGATATTAATACTGGTAGGTATGTGTTGTGCATTACAACCAATCAGTTGTGTATAACTGTATATTGTGGGGATGGAAGGCAAGTGGGTCTTCGCTGCTTCCGTTTCAGGGAGCACAAATACTGTACAATATTCTTTTCTCTGTACTTTGACAATGCCTTTATCTTAGTTATACAAAATAGCAATAATACTATTGTTGCCAAAAATATTGCATGTTTAAAATAGTTAAAATGGTAACCATTAAGTTTATCAACGAAAGCTGTTGCCATAATATTTACCACTTTATAATAATATGCTATGCTTTTTAACACCACATACAAGCTGTTTTTTTCCCGTAGAATTTATTTCATTTATTTTACCCTTATGTTTTCAGATATGGAAAAGATAAAGAAAAGAAAAGTGGACAGTGAGTGCCGTCGGTTCAATGACGAATGGAAGATAAAGTACTTTTTTGTGATAGCAAATGATAAAGCTTTATGCATAATATGTAGAGACAGTGTTACTGTTCTGAAGGAATACAATATTCGTCGGCACTATGAATCTAAACATGGCTCAAGTTATTCTCACATCACAGGAGCAGAACCCACTAAAAAGTTTGAATCATTTCAGCACAGTCTGCATTCTCAACAAGCTGTTTTCAGTAAGAAAAAATCTGAAAATGAAACTTCAACTAGAGCCAGTTACAAAGTTGCCTATGTGTTGGCTAAAAAAGGAAAACCTTTCACTGATGGTAGTATCATAAAAGAGTGTATAGTGGAAGCAGCAGGAGAGGTATGTCCAGAAAAAGTAAACCTCTTCAAAATGATAAGTCTTGGGTCAAATACTGTTGCTCGTAGAAATGAAGATTTAGGAGGCGACATAATTCGGCAAATAAAGGAAAAAACAAAAAGATTTTGTTGGTATATTCTTGCGTTGGATGAATCAACTGATGTGTGTGATACTTCTCAGCTCTTAGTATTCATTCGTGGTGTTGATAGTGAATTTAATGTGAGCCAAGAATTAGCATCAGTTCACAGCATGCACACCACAACAACTGGAGAGGACATTTTCAATGAAGTAAGTAAAACTATGACAGAATATAACCTGGAATGGAAACAAGTGCAGTGTGTGACAATTGATGGAGGAAAGAATATATCTGGGACAAAGAAGGGTTTGGTTGGGCAAATTACAACAGCTTGTGAGGTTGGAGGATTCTCAAAACCCATTTTTCTGCATTGCCTTATCCATCAACAATCATTGTGCCTAAAATATGTTGATATGTCTTGTGTCATGAAACCTGTTGTTTCTGTGGTTAATTTCATTAGATCTCATGCACTCAACCATCGCCAGTTCCGTGATTTCTTGAAAGAAATTGATGCGGAGTTTGTTAACTTGCCTTATTATACAGCAGTTAGATGGCTTAGTTGTGGAAAGGTTTTGCTGCATTTCTTTGAGCTCAGATTAGAAATTGATTTATTTCTCACAGAGAAAATAACCCTCAGCCATTATTATCAGAATGTGAATGGATTTGGAAATTGGCATTTTTTGCAGATATGACAGGTCATATGAATAACTTGAATCTGAAATTGCAAGGCAAAACAAATTTGATCAGTGACTACTTTGTTCATGTCAAGGCATTCAGAGCAAAACTTGCGCTACTTGAAGGCCAGGTGAAGGTTAAGAATTTTGCTCATTTTCCATGTTGTGAAAAATTTCATGCAGAAAGTAAAGTTGAATTTCCTTTTTCATTTGCAAATGAAATAATTTCAGATTTGAAAAAACAGTTTCAGAAGCGATTTGCTGACCTTGATGCCAAAGCAAATGAAATCAGGCTCTTTCATAATCCATTTGACTGCAATGCTGAAAATCTTCCAACTCAATTTCAAATGGAAATTATTGATCTCCAGGCAGATGACAGACTGAAAGATAAGTATAGAGAAGGAAATCTGATTGAGTTTTATAAATGCCTGCAGCCAGATCAGTTTCCAAATTTGATAAAGTTTGCTTGTAGTTTTGTGTCCATTTTTGGTTCAACATACTTGTGTGAACAAACTTTTTCCAAAATGAAGTATGTGAAATCTAACTATCGAGCAAATTTGTCTGATGATCACTTGAAATCAATTCTTACAATTGGCTCATCTAATCTGGAACCTGATTTTAATGAAATTTTGAAGTCAAAACGACAGTATCATTCGTCACACTAATTTAATTGCATAAAACTAAAGGCAGGAATCTATTTAGTTTACCCTGATTTTTTTCCAAAAAGATATGTTTTAATTTTTCCATGTTTATACTTTAATATTTGAGGAAATTAAATTTTAAATATAATATTTGGTGGCTACAGTGTTAAGACTGCCCTGGTGGCTACAAATGTGTTAAGAGTGCCCTGGTGGCTACAAATGTGTTAAGACTGTCCTGATGCCTACGGTGTTAAGACTGCCCTGGAGCCTACGGTGTTAAGACTGCCCTGGTGCCGACAATGGTGTTAAGACTGCCCTGGTGCCTGGAGTGGTGATAAGACTGCCCTTGTGCCTACAGTGTTAAGACTGCCCTGGTGCCAACAGTGGTGTTAAGACTGCCCTGGTGCCTACAGTGTTAAGACTGCCCTGGTGGCTACAAATGTGTTAAGAGTGCCCTGGTGCCTACAGTGTTAAGACTGCCCTGGTGCCTACAATGAGTTTAAGACTGCCCTGGTGCCTACAATGAGTTTAAGACTGCCCTGGTTCCTACGGTGTTAAGAATTCCCTGGTGCCTACAGTGTTAAGACTGCCCTGGTGCCTGAAGTGGTGATAAGACTGCCCTGGTGCCTGCAGTGGTGATAAGACTGCCCTGGTGCCTACAGTGTTAAGACTGCCCTGGTGCCAACAGTGGTGTTAAGACTGCCCTGGTGCCTACAGTGTTAAGACTGCCCTGGTGGCTACAAATGTGTTAAGAGTGCCCTGGTGCCTACAGTGTTAAGAATGCCCTGGTGCCTACAGTGTTAGGACTGCCCTGGTGCCTACCGTGGTGTTAAGACTGCCGTGGTGCCTACAGTGTTAAGACTGCCATGGTGCCTACAGTGTTAAGACAGCCCTGGTGATTACAGTGTTAAGACTGTCCTGGAGCCTACAGTGGTGTTAAGACTGCCCTAATGCCTATAGTGTTAAGACTACCCTGGTGCCTACATTGGTGTAAGACTGCCCTGGTGCCTAC